>CAJQUW010011308.1:0-29919 GCA_907163375.1 Prostheceraeus crozeri | reverse complement strand
ACACTAATGATATGATGGCAACGAAGAAGTAAAATGTATCTAATAAGACCACGTCCACGACACTCAAAGCACATAAGCGAATTGTCATAGGGTAGAGTTAGGAAAGGACTAGTAATTCTCCTTCTTTGATTTGCGTTTTGAGGTAGCATTCTTCTCCGACTTGCGCTTCGTACCACTGCTGTTAAGGATAACGTCAATAATGTCATCTACGCTGGGTGGCTTTGGAATATATAGGATGGATTCCATATGCATGGAGAGAGAGGCTATTTTATTATCCTTGTGTCGACCATAATATAGCCCATTCACTTTGAAAAGGATATCCCAAGTACCTTCTCCGAGCTCATCACATCTGATGGGTATTGATTGATCTCCATCCTTTTTATAATAACTACACCAATGTGATAATGGTAGGCAAATTTGATTGCCATCCCAAATCTTTCTATAGGGAGTATCCTTTTCATCTCTCGCCTTCCACTCTTGAGCAAGAGGAGTAGGAATGTCCATATTTAATGTCACGTACTGTTCAATAATGTCAAGTTGGTGGCGAATGTACGGACTCACGGGGATCAGTATGTAGTCCCCATACTGATTGCTCAATATCTTCACATCAGTGGAAGGGAGCATTCCGTTTGCAGTACTACGCTGTGATCCTCATGACGCAAGACTTGTTTAGATTTACGCTGTAGCGGTGTAGGATTATGTACCTTTGTTGTTTCTTCCACTGGTCTCAGCTGTAGATGATCTGATTGTAGCGAACCCTGTAACGTCTGGCCACCATTTTGTCCTGTCAGTGTAGTAGATGTAGAAGATGCCTGAAAATAAAAAAGATTGTATTAAGTTTACGTTCAAGGGAGGAGAGGGAGGAAAGTAGCGACTTACCATTTTAGTTGGATAATATAACAGGGATGTAGAGAGAGAGAATGTGCGTCCGTCACTTGTACGATTCAACGATGGAATGATTCTCACTGTGGAAGGCTCTCTATTTATAAAGGAATGCTTGATTCTCATTAGAAAACAATCCTCATTGGAGAATAGCATCAAGTTGATTCCCACTCTCGCCGATGCTTCATTCGCCCGCTAGCGCTCATCGTCTCCTTTCACCGTCTCGACTAAAGCTCTATTGTATTCTTCCGTTGATAGGTGTGGTAAAACATGGGTGGGTAAATGTTGTGTGTCGTCGCGCCATTGATAATAATACTCCAACAGTAGGCGACCATGCTTGAATACGCGCCTTGGATATTTCAGCAAAGTCTCATCAATCAATTTCCTACTTTGAGCCACACTCATGAATACAATGTAGCAGACAAGCTCGTTGTGGGGAAGGGTGTGGGCATGCACCAATGGTTGAATGTAGGTCGTAAGCATATCATCATCCATCATGAGTTGGAAGCCTATCACTAAGGGCAGCTCGACATACGTCCTTAGAGTCACCTAAACAATGTCCTCCATGCTCTGGGAAACTACCTGCGCCATCGGCTGAATCGCTCCTCTCGTCGTCAAAAGAATGTACATAGTCATGCACTCCAACTCTCTCAGTGCTGTGGCGTATTTTATACCACCCACCCCTACGCTCCTTTGGTGTTAACTTTCGTTTAGCAAAAAAAGTCGTCATGAAATTTCAGCGACGGAGTAAAAGTTTGAGATGATACACTCCTGGCAAACTAACTCATGAAGTAGCTTTGCTGTGATACATTTCTATCTGTAAACATATGGTAATGTTAAAGTGAATCTAAAACTTTTCAGCTTATTAATTGTACATCATCGCATCAACGCTTTAACTCGTGAACAGTTATACTTTTATTTTTAATTTACACTTAGTCTAACTTGTAGACTAGGAAATCTTGCGATCTTATTTTTACAAACAGTTATACCATTATTTCTAACATACACACTATTGAAACTTTATTTCTAACTTGTAAACTCTTGAAACTTTATTTTTTATCTTGCAAACAGATAAAACTTTATTTCTAACATACACACTATTGAAACTTTGTTTCTAACTTGTACACTATTGAAACTTAATTTCTGACTTGTAAACTCTTGAAACTTTATTTTTTATCTTGCAAACAGATAAAACTTTATTTCTAACGTACACACTATTGAAACTTTATTTTTAACTTGCAAACAGCTAAAACTTTATTTTTAACGTGTACACTATTGAAACTTTATTTTTATCTTGTAAACTGATGAAACGTTTTTTTTTATCTTGTAAACTGTTGAAACTTTATTTTGTTTCTAACATACAAACAGATAAAGCTTTATTTCTAACGTACACACTGATGAAACTTTATTTTAATCTGTAAACTGTTGAAACTATATCTTTCATTTACAAATAGTAGAACACTTAGTCTAACTTGTAAATCTTATAACACTTCATATGGGTGATGATTGTAGATGAAATAGTGCTAAATAAAATTAAGATAGCTTACACTTCTGATACAGGGATAGCAATCGACTGCGATCCATGTGTAAAGAGTTTGTTAGACTGCGGAAGAAAGAAGTGTGTTATGTTGCGTGTGGCGCGTGAGTGTCCTCCCATTTCATTCCATTCATCAATTCGTCTCATTGATAGAGACAGGTAGAACTCATGGTTCTCATAACGTATGCAATGGAAAGTTTATAAGGCAACCTTCGACAGTTGGCTAAATGTCACCCTGGCGCGAATGCATACTACGTTGAGACAGAGGCAATCACTTGCAAATATGACGCATTGCGTTGCATACCGACGAGATGCTCAACGTTAGAGTTTTAGTCCTTCATATGAATACGTTGTTCGAGAAACATCAGAAAATAAAATTCACATACTTCATCTAAACATGTACGTACTTCATAAGTGCTTCATCTGTCTCATCAACGTTTATCATGGGAACAATCATTCAAGTGACATCTAATGAATTACATTTCACTCTACTCCATATCATAAAGACTAACCTTTGTCGAATGGCTGAAGTACTCTGACCTGGCGAGAGAAAGCGTCACGTTGAGTATGAAGTCGAACGCCCAACATGAGCAACGGCTCAGAGGTTTCGGTCTAACAAACGACGAACAACCCGTGCAACGCAATCCCTCTACGGCAGTACCCGCCGTCCCGAAGGAACGCTCGAGCAAAGGAAGTATTACAGCAATGATATGCTTTATGAGCAGAAGTGAATCTCTTGATAGCAAGAGACTATTCAACTTGATAGCAAGTCAAAACAACCTGATAGCAGGAGCTCACCAACACTCACCTTATGAAAGATAAATGTGAAGAGCAGAGCTGGTGCACTACCTTTTATAAGATTTTCCTAAGCGGTGAATGGATGAGACCTCTCGTCCAATCACAAGACGAGCAAGAGTTTCCAGTGCGCCCACGCACTTCCAATTAATGCTGATGTTACAAACTCTCTTTTATGAACGCATGAGCATCTATTTGAATCTGTCAATGTACATTCCTATTGCGATATGATTTATTCGTTGATGATTTTACTACGGTATCTTATGTGTTCAGAGCTTGCTCACTAAAGAAGAGAGAAGTGTGTTTGCTGTATACGTTTGGCGTGTGAATGTCCAAATCCCATATCATTCCATTCATCATTTCTTCGTCAATGCCCTCTGTGTTTCTCAACTCTCGACTTGGAATATACACAGGTGACACGAAGAGGTAGTGGTTCTTAAAAGAACTCATGAGACTTTCTCGATACGGATAGTATGTGCTACATGTGTATGCTCTAAAAGGTTAGAGTCGGAGTGTAGAAACGACAAGCATGTAGTAAGGAGGAATTGATTAAGACATCATTATGAGAACTTTACTTGATATGTGCCCTACTTTGTAAATCATCAAACGATGAGTGGAAATTTTGAAAAACCGGCTGCAGACATCTAAAGCACTCATGACCAAGAGAGAAAAGATGACGTTGGGAAAGTTGTCCAACACCGGCTAAGTGGTTTCGGTCTTAACTATGACACACCCCTCCTTCCATCTGCGGCAGCGCTCGCCGTACAAACCCACCAACAGAAAGTACACTATCAAAGATCTCCGCATCGCTCATGCTGTAGCCTGATATCAAGCCACCTAAGGTGATGGAGGATTTTATCCCTCACTCATACCGAGCTTCACACTATTAGTGCAATGGAGAGGTTATGAAGTAACCTTCGACAGCTGGCTAAATGTCGCCCTGGCGCGAATGCATACTACGTTGAGACAGAGGCAATCACTTGCAAACATGACGCAGAGAGGTTTCACAAGGATTACCATTGCCCACGTCCCGTGCAGTACTCATCGCTACGGACTTCACCGCTGTCTCGAAAGAAAACGCCCACTCACAGGAAGTATCACACCGAAAATCTCCGTGACTTGCACCGTCCATGACTTGATCGCCAGACATGAAAACCTGTAGAGTTGGTAAGAGGTTGACAGACTTTGAGCAGCTTGATAGCAAGCCGTAGAGAGCTTGATTCACCAGCGTTTTGCAATGGAGATGTTTAGAGGCCACCCATGACAAGATAGCTAAGACTCAACCGATTGGCGTTCAAAGTGCTACGTTGAGAACTGTGTCAAATGCCCAACATGAGACATGAGTTGCCCCAGCGGTTTCGGTCTAAAATATGACACACTCCCTTGCCACACTTATCACTACGGCATCGTCCGCCGTCCCGAAGGAACACCCTGTCAGTGGAATATTACAGCAAAACTCTCCGTGTCTTGCTCGCTTTCAGTGAAAAACCGCTTATACCATGAGAATACTGGCTCAGACATGAAAACCTGTAGAGTTGGTAAGAGGTTGACAGACTTTGAGCAGCTTGATAGCAAGCCGTAGAGAGCTTGATTCACCAGCGTTTTGCAATGGAGATGTTTAGAGGCCACCCATGACAAGATAGCTAAGACTCAACCGATTGGCGTTCAAAGTGCTACGTTGAGAACTGTGTCAAATGCCCAACATGAGACATGAGTTGCCCTAGCGGTTTCGGTCTAAAATATGACACACTCCCTTGCCACACTTATCACTACGGCATCGTCCGCCGTCCCGAAGGAACACCCTGTCAGTGGAATATTACAGCAAAACTCTCCGTGTCTTGCTCGCTTTCAGTGAAAAGCCGCTTATACCATGAGAATACTGGCTCAGACATTAAAACCTGTAGAGTTGGTAAGAGGTTGACAGACTTTGAGCAGCTTGATAGCAAGCCGTAGAGAGCTTGATTCACCAGCGTTTTGCAATGGAGATGTTTAGAGGCCACCCATGACAAGATAGCTAAGACTCAACCGATTGGCGTTCAAAGTGCTACGTTGAGAACTGTGTCAAATGCCCAACATGAGACATGAGTTGCCCCAGCGGTTTCGGTCTAAAATATGACACACTCCCTTGCCACACTTATCACTACGGCATCGTCCGCCGTCCCGAAGGAACACCCTGTCAGTGGAATATTGCAGCAAAACTCTCCGTGTCTTGCTCGCTTTCAGTGAAAAGCCGCTTATACCATGAGAATACTGGCTCAGACATCATTAAAAATGCTTTCATTGACTTCAGCAGGGTCGAAAAACCCAGAGAACCTCCAAAACTGGTGAATTTAAATTTTTCAGCATTTTTGCACTACTTATGAAATTTTATAAGTAGTCTATAAATATAGCTTTGATCAAGAGCTAGCACATGCAACTTGAATCAAGTCAATCGGTGTACTAGAACCGAAGATACACCGCTTACAATTTTCTGGCCTATTCGATCAAAGTGATCACCAGTCATATAGTGGCTAACCTATAAGTCTGACACCTTAGCTGATATCATCAATCGAAAAATCTAACCCGTTTTCCATAGAATTGTCTCACTCTTAGCTCTCAAACGAGCTATTGCACGACTTTCTACGATCTCTACAACCAAAGTTGGAAGATTGGTGCCTTGGGGGGGGACGTCAGCGAAAATGTTTTCTCTCCGATTGCTTTCAAATTCACCATACAGATGCAGAATTTGACGCTGATTCCAAATCTGGCCTCCGTTTTGCTCTCCAATGCTTCGTTTTGAGGCTACAACTCAAAACGTCCAAAATTTTACCTCTGTCGTTTTTTCGGAAAAATTTTGAAAAAAATTTTTTCTCTCCGATTCCTTTCAAACTCACCATACCGATGCAGAATTTGACGCTGATCACGAATCTGAAGTCCGTTTCACTCTCCCGTGCCTCCTTCACCCTCAAAACACACTCTGGTCGGCCACGTCAACCTGGACGGTCGGCCAAGTCAGCCTGGACGGTCGACCACGTCAGCCTGGACGGTCGGCCACGTCAACCTGGACGGTCGGCCAAAACAACCTCTCACTCCAACCTGGGCGGCCGGTCAGGCGCGCTGTGTTTGCATGGGAGCTAGCCATTGCGAGGCGCGCTGTGTTTGTATTGGACCCACCCCATTTCGAGGCGCGCGTGTTTGTATTGGACCCACCCCATTTCGGGGCGCGCGTGTTTATTATGGACCTTTACTTACTACTAAAAATGCTTGGTTTTTTATGTTCTCATGAGCCAAACGTGACGACATTTGGGATGATTTTTAGAAATACACAGAAACTAAAGTTGGAGCCATAGCTATAGTTTTCGAGCCATATCAAGAAATGTGAATGGACGCCAGAGCCCTTCCCCCGGGATAAAATAAGGCCAAGGTCCGGCAATTTTCAACCGCCTAGCATATGTTTTCTCCCTCGTGGTCTTCTTCCGCCGATCTTTTCCTGTGGCATCATCTTCAAAATAGTGATGGCATCATAGAGTAGGGATACATAGGTAGAGTGTCGACTCAAAGAAAGCATCTGTATACAGTGAAAAGGATGTGAAAGGATTCAGTTTTTTGCGGAGATTACGGTCCAGTGGTCCAAAAAATTATTTGAACAGTTCTAAAAAAGTCAAAATTTTGCAAATTTATATATTACCGAGATGACGCCCCTATATAAGTAGTATGAAACAAGTTGGGTATCAAAAGGTATGAATATTTGCAACAAGCATCCTAACTAAGCGGAAATTAAGCTAATTATCAAGGGAATTTCCTGATCCGCATTATATAATGGAAGTCTTCATGAAGAAGTCGCGATATTTTTCGTGCTTTCTTGAATGAAATTTTGAATTTTGAATTCCATTTTCATCGGCATGAATTTATGATTCAGCAAATTAGTGTTTCCTCTCTTGAATCTGAATAGTGATGTGAACCCATTTACATATTTAAAGTCAATTGAAATAATTGTCTTTTATTCTGTCATTTTGTTCTAGCAGTGGCACGTTGCTTGTGATATGATCACGCTTAAGAAAATACTCTTGAGGTTGAGCATGAAAGTAATAGGAACCCATCGAATTGCTAATTTAGCAAACATTAAATCTCCAAGGCTGTCATGACACTGAGAATCTGTAAAACACCATTATTCCGTCTGCATTACAATCATGATCAATCAATTCCTTGGTAATTTCTTCAGAACTGCATAAATGTGCATATCTCACATTTGGTAACAATTACCACCTGTATCCCCCTCGAGTTCATTTAATAAAATCGAAAGTGTACACACATTGGGGATTTAATAAATGAGGAGTTACCACTCTACCTAATACACATACTCTATGTATGGGATTGAGTTGGCTTCATTGTAGGGACCTGCGAATCGACGAAGGTCCCTTGAGTCGAATCATTGAGGCACTGCACAAGCAGGGCCCGCGGAACAATTTTTCACGAGGGGGGCATAAGAATTGTGCAATGTTTCATCACAATATTGTATAACACAATATTGTATACAATACATTATATAACACAATATATTATATATACACAATATACTTATATATACACAATACATTATACAACACAATATTGTATACATAACAATGTATAATACAATATTGTATCACATATTGTATAGACATAAAAGATACTGTTTATTAACATTTTTCGCCATCACAATGTAAGAATCATTGATCTACATCAGTATCTTTATTTATTTTCTCTGATTTATAGTCATAGCTCAAAGTATAATCATGAAAGCTACTCATAAATCACAGACTTCGATAGAAGTTGCAGATGTATATAATTCGACGAATTGATGGACAAAATCTGTTGATCAAAGTGAACATCGTTCATGTGAAATATAAGTAGTACCAATGCTCTGTTAGAAATAATATAGTTGTATCACATGTCTAATTGAAATTACTGCAATTCATCGAACATCTCAAAAAATCAATTCATTGTATAAATTTTGGTGATATCTCACTTCTCTGCTACCCAATTATACTTTATTTCCATGTTAAATGAAATGAAAGAAAAAGCAAGCAGCATATTCAAAATTTCAATAATAAGTGTCTTTTAGCGTAGGGCTTTCAATATAATCTCATACTGATTGTGATTATTATAAACAAGTGTTTGTTTGCGTATAACATTATATTTCGCACGGAAAAAGATCACACGCGCTTGGAAGAGAACATTTTTCGTCGTTCATCTGTCTAGGAAATGAAATTGTCACATAAGTCATTCGTGTCGATGTTGTCGACAAATGTCTTGTGAATATCATACACAGCCAAAGCGGTAAGCCCTTCCTGTACCATGCTGCTTCTTTGCCAATTTTTCAGTCTTCGAATGGTGCTAAACGTTCTTTCAGCACTAGCCGCAGAAACAGGAAATGTTAATTGCTAACAATGCTAATAATTGCTAATAATGTTGTCTTGCTAACCGAGGTCTCTCACGTTGAAGTTAGTCGTAACTGCTTCCAGGAACGACACAGCAACCGTGGACGACGCGCAAACTATAAACGCTCGCCTGCGCGTATTCACAAACATTTCCCATGTTTTATCAGCATCAGATCAAGTTATTTCTGACTCTTAGTGCAGCGCGTATGTACGCGGGTAGAAGAATAGAATGTCCTCAACCACGGATGTTTGGGGTGTTCCATAATTACGCATGAATCACGCGTGGCATGTCACTTAGTGAAGTTATGCACCAACACTTAAGATATCTTGAGAGCGAATCGAATAGCGAGCACATGTTGTAAGCATTCCAATTGGTAAACCACTACACATGTGGATGGATGGTCCATCCATGGGTTGCACGGATTTGAAAGCACTTTGTCGACTTTCTTGCGTCAGAACTCGCAGAATTTATGAGAACATCTAATTCAAGTGCATAAGGATTAATACGCAATATTTCAGCAGTTACCGGCAGCCAAAGCTGAAATATCATAAAAAAGCACTTTACAGAGGTGGTTACAATCCTTGTTTTCACATGCTCATGTGTTGATTAGCTTTCTGTCAGTGATGTAAGCGGAAATGATGCAGCGCGATATAGGTCGCTTCATATCCCGACTTTGTACTTATTTAATAAAGAATAAGATTACAAATGATCATCAAGATGAATATTTTAACAGTTCAAATTTGAGGGGGCCAAACACACACGTGGCCCCGGCAGATTTTTCTAGGGGGGTTTGGCCTCCCCTGCACCCCCCACTTCCGCGGTCCATGTGCACAAGCCTACTTTAGATTTTTGATTTGCGGATTGCTTAGCCGCAATTGCTAGCCGGATTGCTTAAGATCTCGTTTATTCTGAACATGAACAGCGAACATGACTTCCAAATTGCAAGCATCAATAGTCAGTTGTTAATTAATGTCAACTGACGCCACATGAAAATTTTCGGACTTCTGATAAGAAAGAGTGCGAGAGAAAACATTGTACACACCGGAATGTGGATAGTGGACGAGCTACAGGCAAACAAAAACAGGCATTTGTGAATACGATATCAAAAGTGTGCAATCGATCAACCATTAACGATACTCAAGCAACGAAATATCGAGATAAATAGAGAAAGCTGGCCATGTCAAGATCCTCACATTCAGGTGGAACGTTGGTCAAAAGGAGCAGTCAATTACACTGTTAACGAACAAAAAATTTTTAACTCGACATAATATTTCGAATGACACATTGATGCTAGATTATGAGTTAGAAGGTGGAAAATAGACGTTGATTTGACTTGCGACGTCACGTAGGTCTTTTTTGCCAGAAAGGCAGTTATTGATGCAAAATATCTCAATTGTAACCTCAGGTTGTTTGTAGAAATCCTTTGAATCTAATCTGTAATTTTAAATGCAACCCCCATCAATCGTTCATTTACCTAAATTCTGAGACCAGGAAGACACAAATTTTCATGAGCTGAAAATCAGCATATCTATCACTTCTATCTTAATTTTCAAAAGTTAATAATGGAATTTTACAACAACTTCTGATACAAGTTCGGAATTACTATCCTTAAATAATATATTCAGGCTGAATTCACAATAACATGCACCGTAGCAGGGTGAAGTATGTCGACTTCCGAATTCGTTACTGAAGGTCATACTTGTAGACCAACAGGTGCAAAGGATTACAGAATACGTTGAACAATATAATGTAGACTTCTTCTATAAGCTTGGACTACCATGGCTTGGAAATTTAAAATCATGGAAGCTTCGGTTCATGTCACTGCTTGAGTGGAAAAGTCTTCAAGAAATTTCAAATGAATCTTGAAACTTCACGCTAAAGTCCGATTCGAATTTTTCTATTATATAGAGGGAAAATGCTATTTGGAAAAATGAAAAATTCACAAGCAAAAGTCAAGATTATTATCGAGAACAGCATTATGAACAGTATTTGGAGAGGGGTCCAAAATAAGGGGAGCCTTGAAGAGGAGAAATTGATGCTTTGTCAATCATCCGAAAATGAGCTACTATACCATGGGGAAATTAGATGCCGAAAATCATCATGGATTTTAATTGACCTGAACTTCCTCTTGCATCCACGTAAAGGACATTTCCTGTCATGGTTAGTTGCATTGACCAGACAGCGTCGATGGAAAAGATGTCGACAGTTATTGGGATGAACAACTTCGCCATCGATTAATTCTCTGCAAATACGGCACACATGCATGGGTATGGAGTCTATCGAATCGTCGTCATACATCAAATCGTCAAAGTCGGGGTCCCAACACCAATCCTGACGATAAGCAATGCCTGAAGGATAATGCACTTGAGCTGTGATACATTCTTGACATGATGCAACAGGACAATATTCGATTTCAGAATGACATATATCTATACAATCTGTATGGAATCGATGACCACATGGTACAAGGGCGATGGAAAATTCATTGAGAAGTTGGCCACATTGACAAATTCCATTTCTTAGTTCTTCCAGAAGTGCCTCCGATACTTGTTCCTGGGGACTTTTTTCGACTACTGTTCCTATGTTCTCTATCAGCCCTGCTTGATCGACGATGTCTTCGCATCTGTTTGCACAAATTGGGCAAACTTGTCGAGAAGATAGCCACTCCTTCAGACACTGACGATGTAGCCAATGAGTTTCACATAGAGCAGGACGAGCTAAATCCAAATCACAGCGCGACGAGATGTCATCTTGACATACAACACAAAACTCCTCATCAGAAACACTTGCCATTGCGATGATGAAGAGCAGAATGATCTCTGAAGCGCTGCAGTGTGTGTTACAATTATCTGACACATTTCCAAGAATTTTCAGTGTAAATATAGCATTGAAATCGTTCAGTCAATGACATGTTTACTGCGTCAAGGACGTCTATATTTAGTACTATGGCAAGGACGCAAGACAGCGATTCACTAGGGAAATTAATGTAGGCTGGTTTTCAGGAATTCCCTTCCTAAATGACTAGCAGTAAATGTATTGTCAATCGTTTGCGGTAGGCAATCATGAGGGCTATGAAAGATGAGAGGGAAGATAGCGCGATAGGATAAAAGACATTCTGTTACCTTTTGAGTTCGTATTCGTTCACCTTGCGTTGCTATGACAACGTCATCGATTGCAGGCTGCAGTAAGGCTTCGTCGAGGAATATTTGCTCGCTGACTTGGTGAGATTCGTCACTGTGTTTCACCGGCCGACCGAATAACTGCTCGTGTGTTTCTCTGTTCAGACAGATTCAGACTTGATTCAGCCATTCATGCCGGTAACCGGATCTGATATACAGGAGGGGCATTAAAGGAGAGAAAGTTGATGTGAACATTATCAACCATGAGAAGACTACAATCTTGAATTAATTATATCTGCATTTGTAGTTTAAATAATTGTTGTCATTTAAGTAAATTAATTACTATGTAATGAAAGGCTGTAAATCATGATAATGCAAACTACTGTATATATTGTGCTAACCTTTTCTTACAATGATCAACTATCACTATCGCATATGCTTATACATGAAATTAAATGTTGCATAATTATTAGAAAAGGCATTATGAATATGATGTAGCCTACTTTTGATTGAATGTATTACATGTATATCAGACGATTTAAGACCGCATGAAGCCTCTTTTATGAAGATAAGTTTGAGTATTAAATCACTATAATATCTTGCAGTACATGATCACTTCACAAATAGACCATCAATTTAGAAAATTCAATCATGGATGGAGAGGGTTGAACAAAAGAAAGATTTAGTGAGAGGGAGAAGATGATTCTTTCACAGACATACCGTAGGCGAATTGTTGTTTCCAAATGTAAATTCATCATGTAAACCTAACATCAAAGTAATCCTGACACTACTATAGTATAGAATAATGAAGAAATCGATAGAATTCTAAGGATAGTCATTTAAGCATTCATGTACAATGTACTACATTTAAAGTAGACTGTAAATGTGTCAGCTTCAGCCTCGTCTCTTCAAAAACATTCTATCTGGTCATTGAAATATGATATTGAATAACTTCAGTGTGAACTTAGTTCGACGAAAATCAGTCACAAATGTGTCCAACTGGGTCTGGTCAAAATCTGGACATTCCGATATAAACAACAAGAATGAGACGCACTGCGATATAAACGTTCAATACTCGCTAGATAGTTGTTTCTCTCCTACAATTGATCTGTGCCGACAAAGAATTCCGTTCTCACCAGCTATCAATCAATTCCCCCTCCAATTTTTTCTCACTTCCGACGATGTGATTGATTCGTTTTATTGATTGTATATTGATCATATAGATAGTCAGTCAGTCAGTCAGGAACGAATTATATTTGAGTGACATTTCACATGTTTACACGTCGCAAGGCCACTGTACAAAATTTCATCAAAATTATAATAATAAAAGTATGTAAGTAAAAGGCATTTAGTACAAAAATTACGTATAACAGGATTTTAAGAAATGCTGCTTAATTGATTTCTTAAAAATATGCGGTTCAGAAATGTTCGTTATATGCGGTGGTAATGAGTTCCATGTACGAGAGGCTTGCACACAAAATGAACGTACTTGAGTCGTCAGGATGACAGTGACCATACACCTGTACATCGTCGGCATACATTTGTAGGGACAGGTCAAACTGTGGTATGATTCTGGAGAGTTCGGATGTATAGAGAACAAACAGTAGCGGTCCAATCACGAAGCCCTGTGGAACACCAGCTATCACAGGACTGAAATCAGATAGTGTAGAATTAAAAGCTACACGACTTGATCGTCCACGTATGAATGATTCAATCCACAGCAAGGCAGTACCACTAAAGCCAAAATTGATTGTAAACGGGCCAGAAGGATGTGATGATCGATCGTGTCAAATGCGGCTGACAGATCAAGGAAGGTAAGGAGACTTAAGCTACCGTTGTCTGCAGCAAGAAGAACGTTTGAGGTTATACGAAGAATGGCAGTCTCACACGAGTGATGCGGTCGATATGCAGAGTGAGTCGGAGGAAGTTGTTTGCATGCAGGTATGAACGAAGTTGCGCGGATACCAGGCGTTCAAAAAGTTTGGAGACGACAGTAAGGTTAGAGATAGGACGGTAAGCTGTCGCGGCATTCGGATCACTGCAGCCCTTCGACTCGACCAAGGAAAAGTTTCCATGTGTACGGCTTTCCAGCTGAGGAATCTGAGCGGATGCGATGGCTTGATGCCCTCCCCAATAAAAGTGACGTGCTACATCAGCATCTGCTCAAAGCATTGGCCACATTCTGCTGAAATGATTCAGACTACCCGATTCTCCCACCCTCGTGACACGCTGTCTTTATTTCCGAAATGCCCCTCGTCAATTATCAAACCTCTACCAAAACCTAGGAATTTACCAACAAGTTGTGAAGATGCCTTGGTTTGACATAATTATGTTGAGTTGGGAAGAACCAAGTTTGTTCGATATTCAAAGTGTAATCTCTTTTCTTATATGTAATTTGCGATATATGTCGATCAGCACCTGATCATCTTCAGGCAAGGGAATTTATTCTGCATAATTCAAAGTAACTCAAAAATTGCAAACTTAGTAATGTACAAACATAGAAATGAAAGATATAGGCGACAGATAGTACTGGGTTACCTTGTACCAGTAGCTAGAGCAATATGATAGCTTTAATCTGATTGGCAGAACAATTGAAACAGGTAGTACTGAGTTACAATATACCAGCAGTTGAGTGGAATAACTCTAACCTGACACAAAGAAACACACACAAAGAAAAACTAAAATCAAAGGAAAAGGAAATCACTAAACTCCTCAAGTTCACTCCTGTTGTTAATTTCAGATTTTAATTGTTTGATGTAGTAAGCTTCACGAAGACGTAGATTTGTATTGTCATTACCATGTGCTTCAGTTTGAAAGATGTTCTTGTGGCGTGAGTTGAGATGTATGTTCATGGATGAGCCTTTCTTAGTTATGTGTTCCTTACATCTAACGTGTAGAGTGCGTATCGTGCTTCCTATGTGATTTTTTCTGACACGTTTCACATGTTAGTTGATAAGTATAGGATATCACACTGATTTCAGTAGATAAACGCTGAGAATCTACGAGTATCATAAGCTATCTATTCTCCAAGCCGGAGGCGAGGAGAATAGATAGCTTATGATACGAGTAGATTTTCAAGCAGCGTTTATCTTCGGAAATCAGTGTGATATCCTAATTTATATGACCGATATCTTAAGGGGAATAGAAATTCATAAAACTCAAGCGTTTAACACTGCAAATGTTGACAACATGAAAGACATGTTTAGTGGAACTTTCTCAAACTGTGTTTTCAATGTGAAGTTTGAGAAGTAAGAGACAATGTGACATGACTCATCATAGTATGATACTTATTGTTGATAAATTATTGAAATTTGTTCAATTTACTAATTTATCATAGTTTTCAATATTTTACTATGGATCTATGTACCCAGTAGAATAAACGATTATATTCTATCGTTAAATATCTACAATTCTACTGATATCGGTCATATAAATGACACTCTTCCAAGGAAGATGTCACTTCCAATGATAATGAAGATGATGATTCCAAGATGTCCTTTCCAAATTACATATAAAAAAAGAGATTATCTTTTGAATATCGAACAAAACTTAATTCTCCCCAACTCAACATAATTTACCATCAAGGAAAATGGAAGCAGCCTCATGATCGGCCATCTTCGATGAATGCATAGAGTAGGAGGTGGAGTGTCGACTCAAAAAAGTATCTGTATACAGTGAAAATTTTTATATCAAAAGATTCAGTTTTATGCGGAGATTACGTTCCCGTGGTCCAAATAAATTATTTGAGCACTTTTGAAAAAAGTCAAAATTTGTCAATTTATATACTACTGAGATGACTCTCCTATATAAGTAGTATGAAACAAGTTGGATATCAAAACGAATGAATATTTGCTAATAAGCATCCTAACTAAGCGGAAATCAAGCTGATTATCAAGGGAATTTCATGAATTGTATTATAATGAAAGTCTTCATGAAGAAGTCGCGATATTTTTCGTGTTTTCTTGACTGAAATTTCAAGTTTTTAATTCAATTTTCACAGGCATGAATTTATGATTCGATCATTAAACTTCGATCTTCATGCTTCATTTCTGGAATCTGAATAGTGATGTGGAACCATTTACATCTTTCGAAGTTAAATGAAGTCATTGTCTTTGATTATGTGATTTTGCTGTGCTAGTGACAGTTTGCCTGTGATATGATCACGCTTAAGAAAGTACCCTTGAGGTTGAGCATGAAAGTAATAGGTACCCATAGAATTTCTCATTCAACAAGCATGAAACCTCCAAGGCTGTCATGAGAATCTGTAAAATACCATCATTCCTTCTGCATTGCAATCATGATCACTCAATTCCGCTGTAATTTCTGCAAAATTGCAAAAATTTGCATAGCTCACATTTGGTAACAATACCACCTATATCTCCCTTGAGTTCATTTAACAAAATCGAAAGTGTATACACATTGGAGATTTAATAAATGCGGAGTTACCACTCTACCTAATATTCCTACTCTATGGAAGAATGGTATGATTTTCAGCAACAAGATCAACTTCTCGAATTTCATGAATTGTTCCAAGTCATTCAAAGATCGGATATCGTAGATTCTCACAATTTGTGTGTGACGTTTGACTCTTCGTGGTCTTTTATCATTTTGTCGCATTTTCGAGGTGAGATTATTGATTGCTCAATTCATATTTATTCAAGTTATCATGTAAAAGCGCTTCGTTTTCGTGCACAAGTCAATGTACGAGATCTGGTGGGTTTCCAGTGTCGAGTCGAAACTTTTTCTGAAGTTTAAGCTATTGTCAGCAGAGTAAAAAATACTGTACCCGACATACCTTCATCTATAGTAAATTATGTGAGTGAAATTGAAACCCTGCTTGATTTGTGTGGAGATATTGATTGCACCGATCGTCAACGATTTTTGTCACGACAGTTGATATTCGACAAGCAAGAAACTGCATGAATTTTCAACTGGTATATTGAAAACTGTTACAGAACTTCTTGTAAATGGGAGAAGGTCATATGAGGCATTTAGACGCATTTTAACACTGCCTCATCATAGCACAATTTCAGAATATTTCGATGGTTCAGTACACTATTGAAGGAGCGCGTGAGACTCTCAATTTTGTGTTGTCTAAATATTCAGGTTTACAGCAAAAAGTGTGCATTATGTTTGATGAAGTGTATATAAAATCATCGGTGAGGTATCGAGGCAACCACGTCGTAGGCTGGGCAGAGGATGACTCAACGAAAGTAGCGAGGACTGTTTTAGCTTTTATGGTAAAACCATTAATGACATCAGAGAGCTTTGTCATTCGCTTGGTGTCAGTCTTCTCATTGACATCGGACTTTCTTCAACATACTTTAATCAATGTCATTGACGTCATATCTGAATGCGGAGGTAATGTACAGGGTGCCCATAAAATTTGTACCTGGTTTTAGCGCATTGACATATTAATAGAAAATGTTCAAAATCAAATTTGATTCATCACATGCAGTAATGAGACCCCTAAAGTTTGTGTGACAACAATGCTTGATGTCTTAAATACAAACTGCCACGTGTTATATTTGAATACCTTATTTAGCACAATTCGAGTCATATGAATTTCTCGTAAACCGAACAGACTTATCTTTTAACATGGAAAGCATATCCTCGATTGCAAACTTTAACTTTGGATTTCCAAAAACACGCTCATGTAGAATTGCTGCACAGAATATTAGCTAGTATATTTGAATAAAAGCTGAGTGAAAATTTAAATAAGTTATTCGCGTGCGAGTTTATGTTGATTCAAATTGCAGGAAAAGTTTCAGTACCTGTCGGCATGCTAGCTATACTGATGGCCGTATACAACTTGATGATGCTTGCGGCGAAGCTGAAATCTGATACTTTGGTTGAACGCCAATTGATAATAGGGGAGGCAAGAAATATTCCCACTTACAAACATAAACCAATGACATTAAGTTATGCGACGCTCAGATAAATGGGCCTTGATATGTGATTGTGCTGCTATCAACAGAAAGTTACACAAAAATTTACGCAAATCACCAGACGAACCGTGGATCAGTCAACACCCAGGTCATTCACAAGAATTTAATTACTGCATGACATTGTGCACCTGATGAAACCAATGAGAAGCAACTGGATATCGGAAAAAATAATAAAAAATTAATTTTTAACTTGATGGTAATGCAGTGGTCCCAGGAAAATGGTCCGATGTCATAGAATAGTACAAAAAAGAAAGCGATAACATCGGACGAAATTACGTCACGAGGCATGTTTCCCTCATCTTTCGATCTTCAAAAAGTGGCTCTGGCTCTCAACGTATTTAGCGACAAGACGGTAGCAGCATTAAAAGAGGACTCAAAAACTAACACCGCGAAATTCGTCTCTATTATTTTACAATTTTGGAAAATTGTTAACGTGAAACATCCTGAGTCACACATTTATCTCAATCATCCTGATGAAAAACCGTTAACAGATTTAAAAGACCAGCGGTTTGTTATGATGAAAAAGCTGTCAGAATCTGTAGCAAAAATGCCGGGAAATCAAGGAGCGACCAGGATAAAATCTTTTACGACAAATACTCGTGACTCTTTGGTTCAAAGCATAAATTGACTTATTTCTCTTACTAAGAAACTACTAGAAGATAGAGCTTGTCGGTTTGTTTTGCTCAGGATGTTTCAAACTGACCCCTTAGAAAGAGAATTTGGGATAGCACCAGAGTAGTGGAGGAAATTATCTGATAGGTTTTGAACAACTCAAAATCGAAGGCCATTGCTTTGTTCGCGAGATTGATTGATGCAAAATCTGAACTTCTAGCAAATCAAATACATCCTAGTGCTGATTGTTGTGAGTCTGATGCAACGGATTCCAAAATCCCAGAAAATCTCAATCTCGGGATCCCGGAATTTACCGGGATTGAGTAGAATCGTAAATATCCTATTTCAAAGCATATTAGTGCAAATAGCATGATAGATACCGGTAGGGATTGCAATCCCGAGATTCCATGGGTTAGTGCAATCCCTGAAATCCCAGGATTAACATATTTGCTGATGTTGTGGCAGTTACATGTTTTACTGCTTCTTCAATAGTGGAAGTCCAATAGATTTTCGAATTCTATTCAATATCTTTCTTTGAATTACGAATTCAGTATTCAAATGCTAATTCAATACAGCTGTGTCAGCATACTTATATGTGTGATGATTATATAGTCACGCCCTTTATGGTTTATGTCATCTAGTCACATGTACGGGACAGAGATTCCACAATCCCGAAAAATCTCTTTCAGGGGATTCCGGAATTGAGCAAAATAAATATGTTATGATAAAGCACATGTGTATGTTGATAATATGGGATACCGGGATGTAGGAGCTGGGGATAGCAGAGAGTCGGAATTGCCAAAAATCGGTTTACTTACAAAATCGCAATTGACAAGTTGACTCAAAGTTTCTTCGCTTTATGTACAGATTGATGACGACAACGTTGAGACTAACATGGAACAGTTGCGAATTCCTAGTTTGTACTGTCAATCTAATCTGCAATTTCCAGAGATTCGGGATTGGTAGAGTGAAGACCCGGGATTAGGACCTGCCGACAAAATCCCAACTTTTCTTGATTCCGGCATTTGGGATTACAAGCTCTGACCCGGGATCGAGATTGACAAAATATAGACATGCCAACTGTATAGCGACAAGTAAAATGGTAAGATAATCAAAATCACAACTATTTCCTCAATGCAGCAGTGGCACATTGAGATTCCAAAATCCCAAGCTCGGGATTGCGCGATTGAAGAATCTTTGATGTGCCTTTTACCGTTAGCTAAGCTAATGCTGTGAATAACAACTGTGGTCAGATGAGAATAATTCTTCCTGAACAATCAATCTCGGGATTGAATTAGTGGCTAATAACTAGGCTATTGAGCAATTTGCCTCCTAAGAATCTCAACCTCAGCTCGTTTCCTAATCCCGATATTGTGTAGGCCTCGCTAATGCTGATCTTCAATTTGGTCATGCTTCCAAATACTGTTCGCTTTGGCAAATGAAAAACTCAAAATTAAGTCTCGACTTTTATTCAAAAGGCCTCATCAATGAATTATTGAAAACGCAACGTTGACGCGATTATATTGAAGTGTGAAGAGCATCTATTGTGGATGGATTTCTGGTAGTTTTATCTTCGACAGTTTGTCTTACTTCAGACGGAACACAGCTATACTGCAAATTTCTCAATCCCGGGATTGACAGTCCAGGGATTGTAATCTCTAGACGTAATGGAAGCTGAGTACTAGAGACAATCGATAATATTTTCCGCTATGTCGATAAGTTAACGGATGATGAAAGGAATACATTTTTTATGTTTGTGGCGATGTTGAATTTAAACTGCGAACATGAGAACAGCGTTCTAACAGATGGGATACTGAAAGTACAGAGTATGTCGAATCTTCCGATTTTACACAGTCAGTAGAGGAAAACTTACATTTCCATCAGAAACATTGTTCACTTTTTCTCTTATGTGCTACGATTTTTTTCAGCAGCAAACACAGAAATGTGCTGTTAGATGTCGTCAAATGTTTATTGTTGTGCACGATTGCTTTTTTTATGATGCTCCTATAACCAATATTGAATCTATTTGAAAAGACTAAGAAACATATTTTACAAAGGATAAGTGACAATGAAGTCTGATTTGTTATAGCAAGAAGACAGAAATGCCATGAGGAGGCGCATATTCAAAGTGATGTGATTTAATTTTTCTGTAAGGTTCACCATTACTGAGCTTCGATGAAGAGCTAAAATTTCTGTGTTATATGTGTACGAGTACATGTTTTCTGTGAACGTTAGTAGTTAGAATTGCGGACGCACTGATAGTGGATACGAACATGGATAGGAACATGTGTTCCGAATTGCCAATGCGAACATGTTCCGAATTGCGAATGCGAACATGGATATGAACATGTTCCGAATTGCGAATGGATGCGAACATGGATAGGAACATGTAAATAGGAACCGCGTTCCGATTGATAGGCGAATTGAGATCATACTCAATGATTCGGAACGCCTTGTTCCGAAATTGAATTAGAGTATGTGAATTAGAATAGGGATGCGAACATCTATTTCGGTACTTAAACAGGTGTTTGTTTTGAGACTGCTTGCTCAAATGCGACAATTGTGGCCATTGTGACTATGATGACAATTTTATTTATTTTCATAACTAGGTTAAGTTATAAATACGTGGAAGTTGCTTGATGGTTAGTTACCCAATTTCATGGATTGTTGCAAGAGACCTTGGTTATTCGCTAAAGGCTATAGAAACTGTTACAAATCTAAATGAAAATATCAAAGCTGGTGATTTAGTTGAACGACTAATGGATCTGGATGAGCATGCCATGAATTACAATTTGGATCGTAGTTGGATAGAAGATTTCTCAATGCTACATTATAAAGACAGTGAAATTAGGAGGATGAAATTGGAACTTTCTGAAACGGAGATAAAAAAAGTGAAACCTTCAATTGATTTATCAAAATGTTCTAACAATGAAAGTGACTTCAGAAAGAAATTAGAAACAGAGACGTTTAAACTATTATGTGAACGAAACTGCATTAGGTGTTTTGAACGGGAAAAATCCCTTCTCCTGTTACCATGTTCTCATTTTGTCATGTGTTCTACATGCTATATACCCTTGGAAACTACATTTTGTCCCCTTTGTGATGAAGAAATAATTTCAACAGTCACTGTATATCGTTCATGATGAGTCATCATGCGTGTCTGTGATTGGTTGCTATTGTGCAGCTTTTGTATATAAGGTTATTACACTTCTATTACAACCATACTTGTTGAGGATTGTAGACATTAATAAACATGCCATTTACCACGATCATTCCTGTTTCAATTATTCACAAAGACAATCTGTTTACTAGCAAGATTTCCTACTCTGCAAAGATGTTATTGGTTACAAAGCTGATCTCATAGATCTGATGGAGGATATTGTCACATTCTATCATTGTGAAGATGATATTGAACTTCAGAAACTCTTAATGAGGACATTGACCAATGCCCTTACGCGAGTACTACGATTTTGGCTCGATGAAGTGTTCAAGCCTCTGAGTTTGACGGAAGCTATTCCACAGAGTTCTCGTTGCTATTGTGAAATGAGAACACGGAAATTGAAGACTTGTTTGCATGATATAATCGTATTAGCCACTATGAGGAAAATGGTGGTAAATTCAAGGTGGACATGTTTACCGGACCCCCGACGATGAGCGTCAATGTGGCAGTGCAAGATGACCGGGACATAATCAAGTTTAGAGCGTACTATGCTAATCTTTTAAAAGTCTTTTCGCTTCAAAGCCATGCTGTTCATGCTGTCCTCTATCAAAGGATTTAATGTGTAATATAGAACAGCTTATAACTGCAACGACACAGACCTTGAGTGATGTTGATGACTACGACCTACCATCTGCTACCGTTTGACTTTGTTGCATGGAACTAAGCAAAAATGTATATTTTTATAAATGCTTTGCTTTTAACACAATAAAAATGACTGCAAAACGAAAGGCATCTTTTTCTCGGAAGAATGGTTCTTTTATACCTTCAAGTCAGTTTAAGAAGGCGTTGCGAAAGTTAAACAGCATGCGAAACAATAAAGTTAAGTGCAAATTAATTCAAAACTCCAGTGATGATTTCATTCGTGATTTGGCTTTTGCAATACACAAATGCCTCCCAATATACAAGTCTTTATTGAGTACTGATTCTCTAAACAGCATTAGAAAATTTTCAAATCCAAGAAGCAGTGATATGAAAAGGCGGAACTTAGTTCAGCGTGGAGGTGGTGGGTTTTTGAATATGTTGAATGATATTGGAAACAGCATTTACAATGTACTCAACAGTCCACTAGGGAAAGTTGTGGCAGGTGCCGCAGTGTTGCTGTAGACGACGAATCATGGATTGACACGTCATCATTGATTGATGACTCATGTGAATATGTATATAAGAGAGACGCGCTTGTACTCTTTAATCACTTTGAAGCTATCATTCATCGCCGACGGTTGAAAAGCTCCGAATAAGTACAACATTGAATTATGTCTCAAAAAATGTTTATAGTTAGAGAGGAGAGCGACTCATTTGAACGTGATCTCTTTAAATTCCGACCGACAAGGAAGGTTCAAGGGATTGGAAATACCTTTTACTTCCAAACGTTCAGCTATGGTGACGATGGTTTCTACCTTCAAGTTCCATTTTTCCACAGTAATGGTATGTCTTCATCTGGTTATAGCAACATGAGACAAATGCGAGTAACCTTTCCGAAATGGCAGCAGATGATACTCAAAACCATCGACTCTTTGGCGAAGGAATGCGTTGTGTTGCCCGAAAGTGCTCCTACACATTGGAGGAAGGCGTTAGAGGAAGGAAGTGTCTATAAGGATTTACCCGAGTTCGATACGCTATTCTTGAAATTGTCCGATCACTTTCAAGCATTCGATCTACTTGGAAATACAATGGAGTGTGATGATCTGAAGCGCGGACGATACATGGGTTTAATACACGTCAACGGTCTATACATTGGTGCTCACGGCTCAACCGGAAAAGTGGCATCGTTACAAATGAAAGTTCTACAGTTGGTTTATGAGCCAATGCCGATTGATAAGTGTCTAATCACCATCGATAAATCTACTTCAAAAGATGGGAAGGATGTTGAAGAAAGCAAAAAGCGGGGACGGAAATCCAAGGAAAGGAGTGTTAAGTTGAAATTGAAACGCCAAGATGCTCAAATTGACGCGAGAAGTTATTTTAATGCTGACATTGATGAGGAAACACAAATGCTGTGAATGTGAAATGAAAGTTTCTAAATGTAAATAAAGTTGTTATGGAACATGACTTGTTTTATTCTAAGCAAACTGGTGGGTGTTGGTCTTTAAAGCTTTTGAAATTTCAGGATGACAGATTTTCGCCTATTCACTGATCGCACAATGTGTGTGGCCGGACCAAGTCAGTCTGGTAAAACTACTTTTGTAACTCAATTACTACAATTTAGAAATGAGATGTTTAATAAAGAAATTAAAAGAGTTAAATGGTGTTATGGCATATTTCAACCACAACTACATTCTGCACTTCGCCAGAAAGGTTATGATGTGAAGCAAGGTTACCGACAACTGAAGAAATCAAAGCAGGTGACTTACTAGTATTAGATGATCTATTACGTGAAAGCAAATCTTCAAAGGATGTAACTGAAATGTTCATTCAAACTGCACATCATAGGGAAGCTTTTATTATCTATATCACCCAAAACATTTTTGATGGAGGGAAAGAGCAAAGAACTAGGAGTTTGAATACACATTATTTGGCAATATTCAAAAATCCAAGAGACAGCAGTCAGATACATCATCTCAGTAGACAGATATTACCTCAACAACCTGAAGTTCTTTCAAAAATATATGAAGATGTAACTAAGAAACCACATGGCTATCTATTTATTGATCTAACCCAGGAATGTCCGGAACGACTTCGATTTCGAACAAATATCATACCTAATTCCGCTGAACCAATGACAGTTTTCTCGGTTCACAGTTAGTTTTAAGCAATGTACTTTGTTGCCTTATTATTTTCAAACATGTCGTATTCAAAGATGGTAGTCATTCCTCAAGAGGAGTATGTACAATTGACTACATTACAAAGTGCACAGGAAGTCAAAAATATAGATCAACCTATTACGAATCAACTTAAGGAACTAACACAAAAGGATATGGAAATTCAGAAGATTAAGGATCCCTATCGACGAATGCAGTTAGCAGCTGAAAACATTGATGAGAGGCGACAGATTCGTGATAAGTTGCGACGATTTATAACCTTGTCAACACCTCGACCATATCGTGTGCGCGCTGAGCGATTATTTGACTTCATTGATCCACATGTGAAGTTCAATGAGAGAGGGGAGATAATAGATGAAACAACTGGTGATGTTATTAGAAATAGTCACATAGATGACCTTCTGCAATATGCTGTTAGAGATGTAAGGCGAAAACTAGGTGCACCACAAGGGTGGTCATATTTTCAGAAAATTTTATCTGATCAAAATGTACCACACAATATTATTGGAGGACCGACTGTGAATGAGTTGGACAAGGGTCACTTACAAGATGAAACAAAAAGTAAAACACCCACGATGGCGGTCAAGCGAGAGCTTCATGATCCCGATGATCTTCAACCAAAAAGAGCTACTAGGCGCTCAATGCGTGTTGGAAAGGATTATAGTAAATATTAAGCAAATATAAATTAAGCTTTGCTTCTCTCATATCATGTCGCTACAAAAGTTTTGCTGCTGTTTGAAATCTGCGCTCGAAGGTAAAGGAGAAGAGGGAATAGAGGTTGATATCAATTGTGTTAGCAGTTGCTGTGGGAGTAATACGCGTGCAAATCAGAACAAAGACGATGAGTACAGCAGTGAAACTCAGAAAGATTTATTACGACTTAAATCACCCCGCAAGTTTCAGTCGTCCGGAGGTTCTAGCTCGTGCAGCAGGTGTGGGATAGAGAAAGTCAAGAAGTGGTTAAGGAGTCAACCGACTTACACTCTTCACAAAAATGCGAGAAAGCGGTTTCCAACGAGAAAATATGTTGTTAACAATATAGATAGTCAATGGCAAGCGGACTTGGCTGACATGCAACAGATATCACAGTACAATGATGGCTATAAATACATCTTAACCGTAATAGATATTTTATCTCGCTATGCTTGGGCACGTGCGCTGAAATCTAAACGAGGACCAGAAGTTGAAGCGGCTTTTCAGAGCATTTTCGATGAGGGGCGTGTTCCGCAAAGAATACAGACCGATCAAGGGAAGGAATTCGAAAACTCTCATGTTCGAAGTCTCCTTAAAAGTCATAATGTGGAATTGTTTAGTGTCAAAAGTGCTTATAAAGCTGCCATGGTTGAGAGGTTCAATCGCACACTGAAGACAAAAATATGGCGCTATTTCACCGCAAAAAATACACATGTTTGGATAGGTGAGCTGCAGAAATTTGTTAAGAATTACAATGAAAACTACCACCGAATCATTAAGATGAAACCTGTCGATGTTACCCCAGATAATGCGATGGATGTATGGCTTCGATTGTATGATAAGAAAGCGAAAAACATTTCCAATGAAAAGAAAATAAATGTTGGTGATAGAGTTCGGATTTCAAAGGTTAAGTCTACATTTGAGAAGGGGTATCTACATAATTGGACTGAAGAAGAGTTTTTGTAGATGAAGTAAATACAAAATTTAGACCCACCATGTATAAATTAATAGATTACCATGGCAATCCAATTGAAGGAAAATTTTACTCTTATGAATTGCAAGTAGTAGACAGAAGTGAAGAGTGTATATGATTGACAAAATAATTAGGAAGAAAGGTCATGGCAATCAAAGGAAATATCTAGTTAAATGGAAGGGATATCCTGATTCATTCAATAGCTGGATAACGCACCAGGATCTACAAAATGTGGAGGTGGGAGACACTCGTAACTTTTAAGCTAATATAGCATGTGACTTCTTACATATATGAGGTCAACATGTCTACTAACTTCAATATCATTCTTCCAAGCAATAGCAACCCCAAGATATTCCCAAGTAACAAACCATCTCTCTACTCTGTTGAATTCGCTAATCCAATTACTCTGCATGGACCCCATGAAGTTGCTCTAACTGAAATTACTTATTACAACGATATCAGTTTGCTAAAGAACAACTATTTTGAATTACATAAAGAAGTATGAGAGAAGGATGAGTGCTTTCGCATATTTCAAAATAGTCTACATGGTACATGGGCTTTTCATCATCTAACTTTACATCCGTTTTCAACATCTTTACCATCTGTCCAAAACATGATTAAAATTCAAAAGGCATTTGCAACGTCAACTTTTGATTCTAAGGTTCCCACAATGAGCTTGCAAGATACAGAAAAGGAAATCGGTAGAATGTTTGAACGAATAAATGATCTCTTCAAGCTGACTTTGAATAAATTCTACAAACCAGTCATAAAGGGGTCAACAAAATTGATGAAGGAAGGGAAGCATGTTCTTCTTGTATTAGGTAAGGATTTGACTCATACTTTTGGGTATTCCAGAACAACTTTCTCATCAAGGTATTGGTACAATGGACGTGGGTGGAATTCGGAGAGGAAAGTCACTGATTTTCAATGTAGAATTGTGCCATTGTATGCATTACAAAAAAGGAGCATCCGAGTAAAAAATAAATTTGAGGTCATTAGAAGTGTTGAAGACTTTGCAAGAAAGTTTCAAGGATCAGTGCCAGAAACGTTAATGACTTGTGAATATAAGAAAGAGAAAGTAACTTTATTTACTGTTGAAACGGAGGCAGAATTTATTGTTTTTACTAAAAAGACACCATTGGAAAAGTCTGAGTCCGCTGTTATTGAATTCGGATCTGAAATGATTGGGATGTTTAAGGGACTTGAAAGCGCACCTTGGTTGACAGAGTTAAATGATACATTCAAGGTTCAATTGTCCTCTTCTAAACTCAAAGCATCAACAAATGCTTCATGGGATATCCACGTATACAGCGAAGACATATTGGGTGATGAATTGTCTACTTCCAGTGAACTTGTAAAAAGAGTTAATTTGAACATTGAAAGCTTGAAAACGCCATCTGAATTATGTACAAAGTTAAATGAGTTTGGTGTAGATTACCTTGATGCAGATGAATATCACTTTTCTTATGATCCACATAAGAAACGCATGATTCTAAAGTTAGGAAAGAACTCTCTTATCAAGCTGGATAGCGTGTTAACGTCCACATTGGGATTCTCAAAATCAACTATTTATGAAGGCACATCAATAGGCGATACAGCCCCATCACTAGAGCGTGATATAAGTAACTTATACGTCTATTGTAACATTATTGAATATACAAGGGTTGGCGACATTGAGGCCCCACTTCTGCGCACATTTCCTCTCTCATCCGTAAGGAAGCAACTAATCAATCGAGAATTTATTAACACGATGTATGTACCAATGAGCAGAAATGTCATCAATAGAATTGACATATCAATTCATGATGATACAGGTGAAGTAGTACCATTCTGTGGTGGTGTTACTGTTTTAACACTACACATCAGGACACGAGATTAAGGCTTTACGCTATTGTGGGATCTATAATTATCTACAGGACATAATGTCAGGCATTTACAGTGGTCCATCCTATCAGAGCGGCTATCCCGTGTTTGCTGGAGGTAGACGACAAGTTGGAGGAGGCATATTCGGTGCACTAAGACGTATGGTTCTCCCAACACTCAAAAAGTATGGCGTACCATTCATGAAGCGGGTTGGAAACAGAGCTTTAGACTTTGGTGCAAATGTTGCAGCTGATGCACTTCAAGGGGAGAATATCGGTGAATCCATGAAATTGCGTGCACAGCAATCTGCCATAGACGCATTAGATGATTTAACAAAGACGAGGCGTACAGTTCGGAAGAAACGTAGGAAAGTCAAGACAAGTTGGATCAGGTCGAGTTACTAAGCAAAGGCGTAGGAGAATTAAAAAGCCCACCAGAGCAGCACGTTCTAAATCAAGACGTCGTGTGAAAGCAAGAAAGCGCAAACGAAATTCCACAGCGACTGGAAACAAGTCAAAACGAAGGAAGACAACATATTTGTAAAGCTAATACGATGCACAGTATCAATTCGGCTTTGTGTTTCTTCGATTCACCGCCTCATCAAACTGACATTATTTCCTCAACTATTGTTGATATAGTCCCCACAACAAATATCGATGGTAACCAACAGCCTATTCAGTTTGATATACCTGCTAATCCCCAAGATTATATTGACTGTCAATCCATTGATTTAGAATTGTGTATACAAATTAAGAAGACTGATGGGACCAATCTTGATTCAACTAAGGATAAAGTGGGATTGACAAATCTTCCTATTGCCAGTCTATTCTCAATGTGTATTTAATATTGAATGACAAACAGATTGAAGGAGGGGGATCGAGCATATCCCTATGGAGCATACATAAATACAATGACGCAATTTCAGAAGCAAGCTAAAACAGTCACACTTGCAAGTTGCCGGCTGGTATGATGATCAGCAAGGGAAATTTGATGAGGTTTCAAATGGAGGTTTAAAAAAAACGAATGGAATTGACAGCAGATTCAAAGGAATTATACTTGAAAGGACCTGTCTATCCTGATTTCCTTCGTCAATCTAGATATCTACTATCACAGGGTTTTAAAATGCAAATAAAATTTATTCGTGCAAATCCTGAGTTCGCGCTAATGGCTTTTGGAGCTACAAACTATCAAATCAACATAAGTAGTGCCGTGCTCAATGTAAGGAGAGTAACAATGAACCCGTCAGTCATCAACGAGCATGCGACAGGATTGAGGAAAAGCAATGCAATATATCCAGTTAATCACAGTGTGTTAACAAACTTCACAATTGGTGCGGGATCATCCTCTCATGCCTACCCAAATCTTTTTCACACTGCGATGCCGAAGGCGGTGTATATCACATTTGTGGAAAATGAGTCATTTATTGGTGCTTTTGAAAAGAATCCATTTAATTTCCAACACTCTAATGTTAGCAAACTAGCACTCTATCAGGATGGAAAATTTGTTTGCTTGCAAAGCTTATGAGCCTAATTTTAAAGTGGGTAAATTTGCACGTGAATATGGTTCTACTTTCACTGCACTGAGCATGTTTAACACAGATGATTCAAATGAATTACAATGGATATGTATAAAAATGGTTACTTCTTCATTATATACAATCTCACAGCAGATGCAGATCTAGGCGGTGAAAGCGTAGGAGTTACAAAGCCTGGTAATCTACGACTAGAGGTGTCATTTGAGTCACCTTTGAAGAAAACAATTACTTGCCTCATTTATGCTATCTATGATAGCAAAGTTGAAATAACGAGAATGCGAGACGTAACTGTCAGCTATCAGAGATGAGTAACAGAGATAGCTACAATGTAGATTTCACAAATATTTTTCTCAAATCACATAGATGGGAGGAACATCATTTATGTCTTTAATGCCGGTTATCACAATCTTTCCATTATGGGAATACATGAACATGATATGGGTGCAGTTAGTCATCTGTGCTGCTGGAAATAGTTCCACTTCATAAGTGAGATTATTGATGATGTGACTTTACGAAAGTCATAATGATAGTTTCAATTTCACATAACACAGTCATTGTCTTCACTTCCCATTCAGATAATGAGT
>CAJQUW010011307.1:0-12948 GCA_907163375.1 Prostheceraeus crozeri | reverse complement strand
CTTATATATCTCAAACATTGCTATTTTTGCGTTCATGAATTATAATGTGTTTCGGATTGATAATATGCTTAGTTCCAAATTACATAATGCATAATTGTTGATTATTTATGAAATGCCTTAGACTTGCATGTATTAAAATCGAATTCAGTATTGTAAGTTTGACTATTAAATGTCATTATCTCACTACTTACGAAACAGTAGTAACATTAGTGTGCTCTTTATTGACAAAAGGTCTTTAATCAACATATATTAGAAATCATTGATGCTTTCCTTTAACATTGTGCTGGTATGGCTTTAGCATGTAAAGCATACCACATTTGAAATAACATACGAAAATCACACAAATAGATACAGAAATATACCAAATAAATATTTTGGTATGCATCCTTCGTATGTGATTGGTATTGAGCGATTTGCAGTGTACTTAATAAACTTGTTCTATGACTTGACCCGATGGGTGCAGTTAAGTAACAGTGAATCAATCAATAATTTTACATAATTTCATACGCACATCTTAATCAAGCTTATTGGCCAGAGTATGCGCCAATACTGTGTCACCTAAATAACAAAAAACTAAAGAATTCCGCAAATAATTAAGTTGGGATCTCGAACAGGGTTGGTAGTGCTTTAAGCAAGTGACATGTTTAAAGCATAGGAAAACATTTTTAGAGACTACAGAAACATCATTACTTCGAAAATGTGACGATAATGTTTTCAAATATGCCGGCCTTCGCATTGCAATGATGGAATGTGTAAATAGAGCTTGTAAATATCTCTCCTTCATTATCATATAATCAGTTTGCTACAGTGACACCTGAAAAATCGTATTAACTGGTTAGGATGCAAAAATGTGATTGTCTGTCTTACCTGAATATCGCTTTGTACTTCTCATTGTCACTGTAAGTTAAATATCTAGTTTGTTAGCTGCGTTGATTGCTTTTATATTGCGATGACTGTGACATGGAAAACGTTATACGTTTGGATGTCTTTTTCCAATGTGGCGTTATTCGTCCTCAGAGAATATGAGGCATATAACCTTATTGTCGGTATCGTTTCAAGACTGAAATTTCATCTAAGCATCTCTTCTACATGCAAGGATTCAGTTCCTGAAACAAGTCGGCATGAATGTGGAGAGATCCTACCGTACGTGTGAAGGATGTCTGACAACTTTGCACGTAGCCTATCATGTGTACATCCTACATGTATACTTATTGTATCATGCACATTCTAAACTCTATGAATTCAAGCAACTTCATTTATGCCAGGATAATGCTTCGAAGTGCTGAGACATAAAGCTCAGCAAATTTCATGCAAAAGATAAATAGATGCACGTCAGGCTGACGCCTTTCTCCCTTGCGATCGAGTTTTTATTCATCCAACAATCATGCTTTTGTGCTGAGTGTTTAGCAACAGTGCAAAGTGTGCTTCTTTTATGGTTAACACGACCAAGGATTGAACCCAAGTCTCCGGAACACTGAGCAAGTCCACAAGTCTAAATGAAGAAATCTAGATGTTTGATGGTCACCCGTCAGCCTCTTTGCTTCTCAGTCATGCCGAAGATTGAATGTGTCTCCCGTTTGAAACTTCTTGGGATTATTTTCAACTATCAATTGAACTGGAGTTCGCAAGTTGAATATTTAAGAGTGAAGTGTTCACAACGCTCTCACATATTACGCAAATTAAAGTACCTCACATCTGAAGAGTCATTGCATGAAATTTATTCAGCAACTATTCGTGCGCTGATGGAGTACGCTTGTCCCTTATTTACCGGATTGAATAAAAAACAGGCTAACATCTTAAACCGCATCGATACTCGTGGTCATCGCATCATTTCCGGATGGCGCTCAGAAGGCAGTTATAAGTGGAGCTATAATTTACGGTACAATTGCTCATCTATTACTGAACGTCATTTGTCGTTGTGCATGAGAATGTGGAAAAGTATAGTTGAGCAGGAAAATCACATATTAAGTACTTGTGTTCCGCCCATACTCACCACATCTGGACATTTCCGTCTTCCAGCAATAAGAACTGACAGACATGGTAACTCTTTCTTCCCTTACATGGCGAGACTTTGTAACACCAGTTTTCATCGTCAGCTTGGTGCATGCGCTTAATCTAACTTTGCAATGATTTTATTATACATGCATACTTCGATGGATCTTATATTTCTTGATGAGTTTACTAACTAACTTACATTGTACACGCTAGTATCTTTGTATATTATGATTACCATACAAATAAAGAAATACACAAATCACAAATTAAGTCAAGAGATAATAGGTGTGCGCTAAAAACGAAATTCTGTGAGATGCACAGTCCCAACTGAAAAGACAGATATTCACAATATCTTGCCATGAAACCAAATTAGACCTACATGTAGATGCAAAATACCAGCTACGATTGTAGTGATCCTTTCCCAACTTTTGATAAAAATTAATAAATTTTGATTTTTGCAATTTATGCAAATTATTTTATGTAAATCTGGAATTTAATGGTTTTGATATAGAACTACACAGTTTAAGGTATAAGGCTAAGACTAGCTAACCATTTGTAGACGCATATACAGCAAGCCTTCAAGCAATTTTTCTTTGTAACTCGTTGAGTTGAGACTATAGTTTTCCTGCTTTTAAACTGTGTTTTGTATTTGATAGAAATTGAAAATGAAATTTATAACCTTCTTACTCATGACATTTATTCAAAATTCGAAAAGTAAAGAAAGGTAGTCATTTTATACCAATTATTTTGATCATAAGATAGCATCGAATTGAAATGTTGATTATGAATAATTATGAATGTTGATTACGAAATGTCAAAATGATGTTCAGCAATCTATTACAAAAGCAAAAGCTGCAATAACGTTTTCGCAGCTGAAAGAACATAAAAACAAAAACAAATTTTGTTTGTTTAGTTCCGAAAAAAGATGTTTCTAGCAACACTGGTCTTTCTACCAACACGCGATGACATTCTGTGAAATCCAACATTGATGCGGTTGAACCGCTAATGAAAAATGTAGTTCATCCCCATTGCGGGAATTCCAAAAACACAGATGCTGGCTTCCATGCGAAATATTTTCAACAGGGCCTTTGACCGACCCACCACCCACTCATCGTCTTGTGATGTGTTGCCTCTACATTGGTCATTTGCAATGGCGAAAACACAATTCACTTGCATGGCATGCAGCATCGAAATTGCAAGAGCTCCAAACATAAGTGAATGCAGACCGCTTGCATGAAATAATTGAAAACCGCGTTACTAACAAACGAAAAATTAAGTAACAATAAGTAAAAGTAAGAACAAAAATAGAAGTCAAAATCATTGAAGGTGTAGAAATCACTGATAGTGTGCTTGGTGCGATTGGAAGTGGATAGTGTCTTAGTTTACCTGGCCTTCTATCCTCCAATGCTCGAGCTCCTTGATTTATATAAACGTACAGTAATTGTCATCTGTATATTTTGTCCTCAGGATGATGCAGAAATCCCAATTCCTCATTACATTCTATTTGATCGTCGGAAAAATTTGACAACAAGAGCCAACTTCTTGAAATATCTTCTATCGACTGTTCCGACTATAGATGTGGTAAGATATGCCTTATACTTACAGTTCTATGCTTTAATTACATTTCAAATATACAACTGAGTTACATTTGTGCCATAATGACACACTACTTGCAGTGACGGACAGGTGGGACACTGCCAATTTGACAATCTTGAATTCTTTAGTCGAATAAGATACCTAAACTTTAGTTACAGACGGTGCATCAATAGAATTGAATGTCTATCATGTAGCAGCCGTGACGGGTATACCCTTTTACTGGCATTGTCATTAAATTATTTGAAGCCGTCACACATGACTGGAATCGTCAGATTCAACACTACACGAATGCATAAGCAAATGGCCATCGTGGAAGAAGCCTTCGCGGTCTCTCATTGGTTAACTGTGATTCCGTTCTCACCAATACACACGGCGGTAAAGAAACTTCAATACATTGCGGGAAGAACATTTTCTGCATTGATTCAAAATTCTGAGAACATGATATTACTCTGATTTGTTGACGGTTCGACCCGCCTTACTTTTTTACTAGTTGGACCCGCCTTGGGGGTACTACAGTACCCCACCACAGAAAATAAACCAATCTAATTCGCTTTTCTATAAAACACCCATACTAGAGCTTAAGATGACATAAAACAGATAATATAAAGCAACAACAGTTTAATTGCTGTTGAAAAATTGAGCACTATTCAGTCATGAAGCGTCTTAAAATGTACATCAACCTAGAAATCTTGATCACACTGCAAGTAATTGAGAAAACTTTTATCGTTATTTATTCACACGAAGAACACAAAATATTCTGATGGACAGGACAAATGAACAATGAGCATTGTTTTGCATCTGGTTTTTGATTTGCGATCTAATTTTCTTGGACAGTAATGGCAACGTCCAGTTCGACAATTTGGGGGCACAGGTCGACATTCTGCTCGAGGGGAAACACCAACCATCAACATCGCTTCTTTTACAGAGGATCGTAATGGAATAATACTTGACCGCCTCTGCACAAAAGGCATTGCCAGCTCATATGCCAATTCGTTTAGAATATTATAATGACTTTCATTGACATCATTGCGTTCCGTATGCATCTTATAGCTAACATGAGCTGCATAATCAATAATTGTGAAAAAATATGACATGGCCTGCGTTAATGTGCTTCCGCTTTTTTTATAGAACAGACAATTTCTCCTCTACCTTCTTCAGGTGTGAGATTCCAGACTATATTTCTGGCAATACGTCTTCCACATGACTCGTAGTGTAGGCCACAAAGTATCATCTCGGGAAGTCAAAGTATGATTACTATCGATGTTATCCATTGTTTCCGAATCACTCGAGCTGTCGTCGTTGTGGTAGACCCAGTCTGTGTAACTACGCCCAAAACTTCATAACTTCAAGAGGGTTGTCGTGTAATGATTCTTCTGTTAATTGATAGAAGTTAGAGGCCTACCTGCGTCATAATTAATTCTATTTCACCGCTAGGATCACTACTCGTGTCACTTTCACAATCAGATTCGTGTAATTCACGTTAGCTGCCGAATAGCTATTGTCTTTCGACAGACAAGCCATGAGAACTTTCCCGGATATGAAAGGATTGCAGCTGTAAGCTGTTAGCCATAGAGAAGGAGACGGTTTGAAATTAGTACGACGAACAGCAATTACAATCGAGTATTCGTTTTTCTTTGTGTGACGTGATGCGGAGCATAAATTTGAGCATTGAGAACGTAGAAAGCAAACGGCATCATACATGTATATACAATATTTTAGTTATCAGCTACAGAGTAGAAGGCATTTGTAATTTGCATGTTAGCACACAGTAGGGCCAGTAATGGATAATAAGACCGTTCCAGGTCACCATTAAAAATCAAAAAAAATTAGTACTTTTAAAAAACGACCATAATTTATGAATTTAGCCCCTTTTTCAGGTTTTTACGACCTATATTCATGAATTTAGTCCATTCAAAAAGTACCCTTTTTTCAAAAAAATGGGGCGCATTTTAAAAAACGACATAAATTCATTGAATTTGACCTTTTTCAGGTTATGAAGACCTAATTCAATAAATTGGGCGTTTTAAAAATACACATTTTTTCAAATTTTTCAAAATCTCATAATTTGAGAATTACAATCGGGCGAGCCCCCTTTTAGAACCTTCGGTTCGATTTTCACCCGCTTCCCAAAATCATGGACCGTTCTTGGACACCGAAAATTTAAAGATGAGTATCTCAAATTTGAGACTTACCAATTTTCAATTGCTTAAATCATGACCGTTCTAGGACACTTAAATTATAAGTTGAGTATCTCAAATTTGGTGGAATTACAATCGGGGCGAAGCCCTAGAACCATTGGTTCGATTTTCTTTTGCTTATATCATGACCGTTCTAGGGGGACACCGAAATCATAAAAGTTGAGAATTTCAATTCATGAATTTATCCATCTTTCAGGTTTTTAAAATTATCATGTGACTAAAAATATTTCTTTAAAAATGGATGAAACAACAGTGGGAGGAAGGAACTTCAGACCTGGAAGGCACCTCAAGAATATCTCCTTCGTTATCATGATGACGTAGTTCTACTTTAATGGACATTGAAAAGATTAATATTGAAAAAATGAATAAAGAAAACCTCAAAGATAGAGTTAGGTATATGAAAGATAAGGAATCTCAATTATTATTTTAAATAGAAACATTATAAAAAAGTTAGGAAGGATGTCTAAAGTTAGAATGTAACACAAGGAATTGGTATATTTTAAACAATAAGTATAGGTAGCGTTAACATTTGTTATATCTTCAGGGTGTTTTAGTAATTCCAGTAGTTGCTACAGCTTTAACAGGTAGGGTGTTTTTGCAACTCACTTGTTTACAATGTTAGATAAATCTTTAATAAACTAAGAACCGAATCATTAAAAAACTAAGCATTTACATATTAAAGAAGTCTATGATAATGCTACATTACTACTTTCAAAAGAGTATGTGGATGATAATGTTATTACGTTAGATGAGTGGATTGAAGAAATTTGAGGTCAAATAGCTAATGAAGTAAATAAAATATGCATTTCAATCACAGACAGAAAAAGTGTGATGATAAAAATAAAAAGGGATGGCAAAATTTCTAGGTGGAAGAAAATAACAAAATTTTTTTTAGAATAGATAAAAACTTTAAGTCGAAAATTTAACAAGAACTTTATTAAACAAAACTTATTAAACAAAACTAAAACGGAGGGAAAACTTTAAAAAAACGAAAAGTGATTACAAACAACAAAGCGCAATAAAAAAATAATTTTGTTCAGATTAGAAAAGTTTATGCTGTTATTCCAATGTTACCTTCCGAAATGAGGGACAAATTCAAAGCATTATATTTTTAAAAAATAGATAAAATTAAAGCAGATAAAAACGGAAGAAAAATATAGAGAACCACTATGTTTATATTTTTTTAGTACTCAGTAAACAGAATAGCTGTCGATAACTCTATCATGAATGTTTAGATTTATCATTATTAATTGTCATGAAACCATAATCCCCCCCCCCCCCCCCTTTTTGCCCAAGCATGTATTACAACGATTGTTTTAAAAATCATCTTTATCTCTTATACATAATCTCTTAGCAAATCACTATAAGTATTCCTTCTTGCATTTAATTCAAATAGTGGATAGAATATATTTGCATTCTTTCTATAACACTTCCGTCTAATGAATACAGGATACTTTGTGTTAAATAAAATACACTAGCAGTTATTATGTCTACCTACTTGTGAAATAATTTCTCTGAACTGACTGATTTCTATCATTAACTACAATCACAAAAATTACACAATGTTCATTGTTTTATCTAGTTTACTAGGATCTTGCATATGTACCACTATCATCTATTATTGTATCTTTATATCTTATGTTATATTGGTTTCGACTAACTGACGATTGTGTTGCTGCTTCTTCACACCACGAACTTATTTCTTCTTATCATATTCAAATTTTCCATGAGTAGCATTGAATAAAGAAGCTATTGCTGTTTTTTTTTAAGATTATTTTCAAATCCGCAGATTTTGAAAAATTGATAGTATGGGGTAGTTCCTGCGTGTTTTTTGTAATAAATTATAAGATTGTTATAATCCAAAAAATTATGGAGTCGGTAAAATTATTTAAATAAATAGAATTTTTTCCACAACCTGATCTTCCGTGCAAAAACTGACAAAACTATATAGAGATAAATTGATGATGATTAATTTAAGTTTTTTTTATTTCAAGACATAACATTCATTTTTAGAAGTTGCATAAATTGCATCCATTATTGAATTAGTGTTTTTTAAAAAACACAAAAAAAATAAAAAATATAAAATTTTAATTTAAGTTAATTTTTTTTAAGGATTTTTGTTTTGGATCTAATAATACGGGTTCTTAAGATTAATAAGATTATAAAAAAATTATAGAAAAAGAATTAAACTTTTCTATTTAGCGTAAAGTTATACCTCTCGAACGGGAGTTTATACCACCCGAACCAAAAGATCTAAATCTAATCACCTCACCGTCCAAAATTATTTCCTTGTCCCTTTTTCATCATTGAATGTCTAATGCCATGTTGTTAGAATAGTTTTTCTTGTAATAGGGAAATATATTAGTGTTTATGAATTGAGCAGTTAAATCTATAACCCAATGGGCTACAGATATAAAAAGCTGGAAAACTGAATATAAAATTTGATAATTATACGCATTATATATATCCTATCCACCTTCAAGTAGATGTCGACAATGTACAACAATTTAGAATTTAGTTTCAGTTATTTTTGGAATGCGTCTCACCAAAATTGAATAACCTGACTAAAGGTTTGTTTATTGAAAACCTAATAGCTTTGCAATTATCTATCATGATTAAAATCAACTTGGTGATATGAGTTCGTCTAAATGACAGGAGAAAATTTATTAACTGCCGTCAACTAGCTAAATTTAATTGTTTCCTATCTTTAAAGATGTATACGTAAATTTCTCTTGAATTTCATTATGCTATTTGATTCAACTTCGTAAAAGGCCAGAAGAAAAAGTTAAGTAGTGTTCCAAGTTGTGCCTTTTATCAGAAGAATATCTAAAGGGATGGCATATCGACATCTTTGATAACGTTTTGAATAAGTGTGTTAGAAGAGTAGAGAAAACTAGTCATGCGGAATTTGAATAATTTGTTATTTTGTTCCAAATGAAGATGGAATTGGGCGGCGAAATTACAAGTGTGTGAAAGAAGTAGTATGTGAGTATAATTTTAACGTCGACTAAATCTTGATAACGCCAAATCTCTGTTGAGATTTACTAATGATTATCTAATTTTGTCTATAACTGCTGAACACATTTTAAAGAATAAAAAAATTAGCATAATGATTGTTTACTATGAAAAAAGAGCAAACAACAACATATTTCAGCTACCGAGCGGGCGGAAGCCCTGGAAGGGACATCATAGATTGACCGTTCGGGCGAAGCCCAATAACCAACGGTTCGTTATACAGATTTATAATCCTCGTCATTTAGGTAATCTGTCTTTTCTAACAGTCCTGTTCAGCGACGAGAGCAAGTGATTTCAGTTTGAAGCCTAAGAATTATTCCTTCTTTTATTGCAGATATTACAAAAAATATTAAGCTATTTAGTAAATCTTGTGGAATCATCTTGTGTATAAATAACAGTTGTGTTTCAGTTTTCTGTTTTTCACAGATAAACCTTTCCCCTGACTTTTAACTCCCGTTGAGATATATAAATTTTCTAATTGTTTAGTGAACGTCTAAGAGATTTACAGCAACCAACGTCTGTGCGCTAACATAGCTTTATAATTTATGGGAGATCTTCTACAGCCTAATTTCTTTAAATCTGCTCCTCATTAAAAGATCTAACAAAATTCAAGATAAAGTTAAAAGGAGATTTATCTGGTGAAAAAATTAAACCTCGAAAAGGTTGTGAAATATTTCCTTTTGGTCCGAGATAAAATCTAGGTATTGTTTTTCATCAATAAATGAAATAGAATGTTCAAATTGCATAGATTTTGGTAATTACTTATGATAATGTTTTTGATTCTAGTAATCCTTATCATCTAATAGTAGTTTTGTGCCCCTGATCTGTTATATCAATTTGTATATCCAATGATTTGTACTTTCTTTTCAAGAGTTTTTTAATGTTACAGAGAGTTTTTCTCAAATCAGTTTTTACTTGCTCGTTTGCTCGCATGGGTTGTTCACAAACATAATCAATTGAATACCACTGTATACATTCTAATGTTTGTAGAGATGATTTTCCGATCATAATCATTTCATTTGTTTTATTAACTCTCTAATTGTTTGGAATAGGCTTTAAAAATATCAGCACTAACTTTATCCATTTTATATGATAATTTTATAGTATTAATTTTAAGTTTAATAATTAGATTTTAATAATAATTTTATATTTTTATATTGTTACATTGTTTTATATTTTAGAAAAAAAAAATAGAAATATTAAAAAGTAAAGTAGTTAATTGAGGTCCATCAGGTAAAATTTTTCTATATATCATCCAATCCGATCTAATGCGAATTTATGTTCGATTCTTTTTAATACATTTTATGTTTCTTTAAGTTAAGTCTATAATTAGATGATGCTGTTTGTTTATTTCGCTTATTAAATAATGGCATTTTTATATCTTGAAATGGAAATTTGATTAGCCACTGATGCTGTGAAATTCCTTTTAATGTTTTAGTGTATTTAATATTATTAGTTGTATTGATAACAATAACAGAGGAGTAGGGGACGGGGGATTTTAAAATATAGCTTCTGTTATGAAATCTTCATTTCCTCTAATTCATCTTTTACTTTACATAAATCAAAGATGAATAATATCTTTTTATTTATTAATATCTTTATCAAGTGAAGAACCATATGTACGTTAATTCTAGAAAGAAAATAGAATCGTATCTGTAAAGTTAATTTATAGTTTTCGCCATAAGTAAGGGGCAAAATAATTCATATATAAAACTATACATAAATAGTTTTAGCTAATTCAAATATAAGTGAAACCAATGAAATTAAAACTTATCATGTTTTACAAGCTTCTTCTAGATGAAAAGCACAAAGTTCATCACTGAATCTAGTAGTTCTTTTCATATGTAGGTTTCCTTGTTTAAATTTTGAAATCCTATCTCTATCATAAAACTATTTCCATATTTTGTCTATTACGCCACATTTTCTAAAGTCTTACCATAACAATGCTTAATAGTTCATTAAATTTGAAGAAAACGTTTCTCGAAAAATCATCTTTATTTCTTTTAGCTATTTTACGTATATTTCAATATTTGAACTCTATATAATTTTTTAACCAATTTAGATTTTCTATAACTTCTAGTTTTTCGATGTATTTTGGTTGAGAAATCATGCCATGATCTAAATACCAATCTAGCATTCTTCCTTCAACAACATACTTGTCCCCTTTATTACCTTGTTGTTAACATAAGTTTTTTTTGTTGGTCTGTATTTTTTACGGCATTATTAGATTTTTGATAATCTGAAAAAATCTAAATCTTCTTATATTGGGAATTTTGTTTTCTGGACAGAAAGGATAATATTTTGTTGCGTCTTTTATTATAATCAGGATAACTAAATCAACTTCATCCTATCATAACCAAAATTATTTTTCACCCATCATATGTTCTTTTGTATAATCTAGGATCGGGTGCGAAAAGCCCAGAAAACTTCGGTTCGATTATTACACTCATGTCATTGTTCCACCTTGTTGGTAAATTCTTGTATCATGCAAGAAGAATATAAGCTATTAAAAATCATAATATTAATCAAATAGTTTTTCTCTCATGAATTTCATCAATTAGCTTTTTACACGTTCCTAACTTGCCTTCTTGTTTCGTTTCGAAAAATTTTCTAATATTTTTTCTTTTTTCTTCTGGAGAATAAAGGTTTCATTATTCCGATATTCTTGTTGGATTTACTTTCTTATTATAACCATGTTAACATATCGTAATTACCTAAACCTGATGGAAACTCCACCTCTAATTCCAGATTCAAAAAAAAAATTTTAATTCTTATCATATGTATTTTTCTTGTTATAAGTTTAAGTTTAACGGACTTTGTCCTACGAAGCCATCGGCTTGAACAACCAGTAATGTTTTTAATCCAGATTGCTAAAACCATGTTTAAAACCTGGTGTTAGTAATAACAATAACAAGGATCTATTTCCGTAATATTCTAAAAAAACACATATTCACGATAGTTTTTCAAAAAGATCAGCTGAGTTGTAATACATCTATCTGTAGATATTTCATTGGTATTAATCATACAATGTTTGTTTACAATTTAACTCTCTCCAATTTTTTCAGCTTCTGCATAGTCTGTCTTCAGATAATTGTGGATTGTTTTAATGTTGATTTAAATTTATTTATTGGAGGAAGTTTGTTTTTCTTTCCATAATTTTATTCACAAGAATTTAAAAATTTCCAGTTAGTACTCAGTCTTTCGACTGTGAGCCGCAGGCGATGTACTCATTAAAAAAAAAAAGAAAAAAAAAAAAAATGGGGGGGGGGGGGGGGGGGGGGGGGGGGGGGGGGGGGGGGGGGGGTCTAAAAAGAAATAAGAAACAAACGGAAATATTCCTTTTAAAGGTTTTAAATTATATTTATTTAATAGTTTACATTGTTCAGATTTTCAAAGTTTTTTCCCATAACATCTAATGAATAAGGACGTAAAAAAAAAATCTAAATTGCATTCTAAAATTCTAATACAACCTAATTGCATTGAAAAATATTCTTCTTCTTGTTTACATTAGTACATTTTAATTTTTTTGGTTGTTGTAAATTTTTCCAGATGAAAAATAAATCTTTTCCATTACTAGATGGAAATCATATTTAGGAAACCCATTATAGAAATATAAAAGGAACAAAGTTATATTTAAGAATTTGTTAGCATTAAGATTAACCAAGAATTATGTGCTGCAACCTCTATATGAACTCCATTTAGATGATCATGATCTGTGTTACTTTATCCAATATATCTACCATCTGCCAGTTTTATTATTTATTTTGGTAAAACCATTTTTACCACACAGTAATAACAAATTTAATTCATCATAAAATACTTTTCTTTCTTCATCAGTTTAATTAATCAATTATAAAAAAATTAAAAAAATGGTATCATGGTTTTATTTGTTTCAAAGCAATCTGTATAAACTTCTCCTTGAATTCTTCTACTCTTTGTAAACATTCTGACTATCTTCACCATAGTATTTAAATATTCCTGATTTAAATAATTCATGGATAATTTGAATGAATGTACAATCCTCCCCAGACATAATGGGTTTTGTTCAAAATAAATATTTTTCTTTACTTATGTTCAGTTGAAACTTTTTTCCAGGTGCACTTTCTTTCAGGCGCACTTTTTTCAGAAATTAAAATTTCAGAAT
>CAJQUW010011306.1:0-57068 GCA_907163375.1 Prostheceraeus crozeri | reverse complement strand
CAGATTGTTTCATAAAAAATGGATCACCCTTAAACATCACCTTAACTTCAACTTTGTCTAACTCCGCCAAACTTGAACGAATTTCTCTGAAATTTGGAAGATATGTCAGTTGTGCTTACTAATATCATTGTTGGAAATTTCAAGCATGAATATTGAGTTGTTTTCCTGTTATAGATAAAAAAGTAGTAGATAATTTGATCTTCATTTAGCAATGTTGCACAAAATCATACCTCATCTCTTATAAAATTACATTTGTTTCCTTTGTTATGTAATATGTTGTTCTACAAGCCAAAAGCTATCAGGCTAAACAAAAATAAAGAAAATCGGTCAATCAGAGCCAGTATAGCACCATTATTCATCAACGATAATGTAGCTGCTACATGTGATTAACTGGACTTCATGTTCCATAGCTTCCTGACTTCGTTGCGGTGGTGTTGGCAGCACTCCTGATTGCTTTCAGCTAGAAATCTATCTCTTACCGGTTGAAAACAATACAAAGCACAAATGAACAATAACGAGATCGCATTCACAAAAGGCAAAGTGTCAGCCTTGCTAGAACTAGTGTTTTCTTTGCGAGCTACAAGCAAGCGACTAAATGTCCCTTACACAAATGCGCATCGATGGCATAATGATGATTTTCGACTCTGTCGTAAAGAGGGCTCTGGTCGTCCACGCAAAACATCCAAACGTAGAGACCGCCTAATTTTGAGATTTGTTAAAGTTGATCCAAGTCTCTCGTTAACTGAGATGGCTGCACTAGTCTCGTCTATTTCTAAGTCTACTATTCGTAGAAGACTTATTTAGTCGAATTTCAAGAGCTGTAAGAGGCCCTCTCAGATCGAATTATCAGATCAGCATACAAAAAGAAGTTATTTATGGATGATAATGCTACGTGTCACAGGAGTAGTAGAGTCAACTTATGCAAGTCTCAATTAGGGCTTAGGACATTATCTTGGCCAGCTCGTTCTCCTGATCTGAATCCCATAGAAAATGTATGGAGTATTCTAAAACGTAACGTTCGTCGTTCACTGCTACCTACAGATGGCGTATCACAACTTACGTCACTGTTAAAAAGAGAGTGGAGAAAGTTAGATCAGTCAAAAATCAACGCTATCATCGAATCAATGCCTAGACGAATTGGTAATGTCATTGACAATAAGGGTAGGGCCACAAAATATTAGCTTCTTAAGAACCGTAACTGTATCATGGCTTATCAGATTATATAAGGACATTTAAATATATTAGGGACATGAAATAACATGAAAAATGCTTTCTGTATCATACTTATGTTTTATTTAGTCAAATTTTAGGATGATCCACTTTTTATGAAACGGACTGTAGAATGCCCATTGCATCAAAGTACACGACAACAAATTGCACTTATTGCGACACTGTTGAATTCCATAAATTGATGTAGACTTTGATATCAAAGCCTTTAAAGTTCATCGCAAGACTTCTTTATAAAAGACCAACGAATTACGCATGGTCATAAAAAAAGGATCAGTTACTGAGAATCCAAAAAATGCTTAATTATCGGCCCCTCTCCTTCCTGATCGGTTTAATTTATTCAAAAGCACTGACCGCACGCTGTATTGCAATATATATACTCTTTCCATGAAATTTTTATTTTGTTGGATGGAAATTAACAACTTTTTGACTTTTTGACTTTTGATTTAACATCTTTCCCTCTGCAGAATCGTTGATGAGAGCAGCGAAATGTTTCGGCTCAGACATTTTAAGAAAGGATGAGTTTTTCAAAGCCATTATTTCATTGGAAAATAATCTCAAGACAATCGGAAGTAAGATCTTTTCAGCATGTTTTTGACTTTAGAATTCTAAAGCACAAATTAAAAAGAAAATGCATTACGCACTTAACAATCTTTTTGGCTTGTGGTCAAAATTTACCCGCTTTCAGTTAATGGCCTCGAAGGATAAGCTTGGTCTTTCAAGAGGAGTTTTCTGATCAAAGCATAGACGCTCATGTGCTGGTTAATTAATTGATTTCAACATGCTTTTGCGTGGATTTTTTAAAATTTCCTCTTGGATTTTAGAAATTATATTATATTCATGATCATTGAATTTGATAATCATTGTTTTCAAAGTAATTTTGCGCATTTTTCCTTCCTCATCAGGTAGAAGATCCACAATCTCGAGTAGCCGAGCATATGGGCGAAGTAAGTGTTGCCTATTCAATTGTACAGTAGTATGATCGAGTAGATGTATTTATACGATTGAATAACATACCTGAAGCATGCAATAATGTGGCACATTATCGGCTATTTTGAGCATAATTTTATTTTTAAAGAGATATGATTATGCCTGCGTGCGTTAAAGCAGTGGTCCGGTGGCATTGTGGTTAAAGGATATGCTTGCACTTCCTACAGCTCCAACGTCACTAGTTCGAACTTACCCACGACTGATGGGACCCAAAAGGGTGAAGCATGTCTCGTACTGGTTGCATTTGTTAAGATTTGATAAATTAACCAATTTCCAGCTTACTTGTCTTATCATGTGATGAGTAGCGTTTGTTTGAAACTCCTCAATATCGGATGCGATAATAAATGGTTACAGAATACAATCCGCCATCCACATGCCTGTGTTAAAGCAGATCCCTTCCTGGCTAATTCACGCTCTCAACAGATGGTCCGGTGGCCTTTTGGTTAGGGGGCATGCTTACTCGTCTTCCAGTTCCAACGTCGGTGGTTCGAATCTACCCAGTACTAATGAGGGTCAACAGGCCGAAACATATCTCGTGGTTGCGTGTTGGTTATTAGGATATGATAAATGGTTGTGTTAAATGGATTTTTGCAAGCAAGTTGACAGGTACCGATACCTAGCAACTACTGTGACATGACAGCGCGTGTCCACCGCGCAACATTGTTCTCAAAGTACAGTATATGTCCGGTCTATGCCTTCAACATATAGTATCGGATATCAGTGGTTTCTGCATACATGAAGTGAATGTTGCTACTGTTCAGTCGTCACTACGACTATCACTGTTATCCATAAAGTCCTAAGTGAGTACTAGAAATCACCGATCTTGAGAGCTAGCTACCACTAGAAAGTGAGTCCACAATCTTGTAGTAGGCCTACTCTTTGAGTAGGAAATTATTACTCATTTTAGAACTGTTTGGGTTCGAACGTTTAGTACTTGATTCGTCCTGATTTTGGTGCTGATTTGGGGAGTTGTATAAGGATGTCACCACCATTCGATAAATGCCATGCAGCACATCTACCCCGCTATATCCTGTATGCCCATTCATCTAAGAATTGTTGCGGCAATAAAACAGATATTCATTTAGATCAATAAAATTACATTGAAATTGAAGAAAATAACTAAAGTCAAAATGCATTTAAATGCAGTTATAATTAAGTGTATGATAAGGTAAAATATCTGTGGTTTATCATAATTTATTTCACGAACAATAATGTGTACAGAACAGCAAACGTTAAGTGTGCTGTACACATTAGATCAATGTTATAGAAATATAGATTTCCATAGAAATTGCCAGTTCTTTAGTTACCGTAATTAAAATGTATCTAGGAAAAGATGATAAAGTACAGCGATTTTGGTGGCGAGGCATTTACAGTGTAATAATGCGAACCCTTGCTAAATACGGACTACATGGTCCCCATATAGTGACTCTCTAGACCTATGGGTAAGGACCATTTCGTACCTTCAATACAGACCATTTGGTTAAACAGTGTACCTTGATGCTTAAAATATTTTGATTCAAAGTAGTCATAACAAGTCTACGTGGAGAATGAGCAAGCGCTACATTTTAGTTCATTGTTCAGAACGCCAAACTTCAAATTAATAGTTGAAATGAAATGAAACTGCTTCTGATTGTCCCGAATAGTTGTAGAATCAAAACAAACATAATATCAAACACGCTTCCCTGTTTTTTGAATTGTGTTTTGCAAATCAGTGTCTCAATTTTTCAAGTACATGTAATTATATTGATGATATATTTCTACAACATTTTTCAAATCCAGATTGACTGAATAATTTACTTATATTGATATTTCATAATATTAGTACTTAGTAGTCAATTAGTGCTTAACAAGCATGTGAGTTTAAGATCGGTAATTTTAGTACTCCTTTATTTAGTAATCAGATTGCAACTTGAATAGGGCTCTGTGATTTGCGGTGTAGGATTTCTATGCATTTGATTCTAAGAAGAAAAAGATATTCTGAAATATGCCAGAATAATCCAGCAGCCTCGTGCAAACGGCCATGTTTAAACATTTCATACCTTCTTTCCAGCATTGCGAAGCAGAATTTGAGTTTAGTTTGCACCTCGAAGTAACGGATTTTTGAATATCGGTTTACTAGCACTTCTAAAGCAGCATAGATTCAACTCTACAACTTCAAACCAAAGGAGCGAAATCTATCAGAAGTTAGGGAATGGAATCCGCTATCATTACATATTAGCAAAATAACCAGTCAAATATATTTTCAGAATGAATTGACTGCATATTTTATTAAAAGTGTATTGAATTTACCGGTCTGTCTCCAATATACATCTCAGGAAATGTTTTATGAAAGAAAGAGAAAGCAACGTTTTATCAAAAGTAGTTCTAGCGCTCACGGATTGCAAATGCGCATGCTTAGTCATTATTCGGAACATTGAATATCCATGGTCCAATTCCAACATCATCATGCGGATTGGATGAAACTCCAGGAGAATAGGAACCAAAAAATCAAGGGAAAACAATTATAACACTGCATCAAGCCGCCCACTTAGGAAATATATATTTCATGAATGATCGAATTCCGATAACGAAACCTTGAGTGCCATGAATATACGATATCACAGCTATTGCATACAAATATGATAAAGATCTATTGAAGTTTCATTCACAAAATATAAGAACTGCTTCATCGATAACCACATGATGTAAGATCTCTGAAGAGAATGACAGCTCTATTAAGTCAATAAAAGCCACCAATACCCTTGATTCCGCGATGGAGACGAGCTCACACCTTCGTAACCAGGCCACGCTGACGGTATAAAAGGAATGCGAGTGAAACAAGACATTTCTAAGTGATATAAACAGATTATTTTCCTATTGTTATCGACAGAACGCTACCAGCATTCATAATGTAGCGAAACAGCATATCAGCATGTCATTCGACTGTCCGCTATCGGTATTGTTTGGGGCTGACTTCTGCATTCACTCTCATTCCCTTTGTACCTTCAGCGTGGCCTAGTGAAGAAGGTGTGAGCTCGACTCCTCCGCGGACTTCAGTTCGATTCCTGGGTCAGGCGAGTGAGGAATCAAAGGTGTTGCTGTCTTGTATTGACTTGATTCTCTTTAGACATACCTCATCATTTACTTTATGTTTCGTCTTGGATTTTCCGTCAGAAATAATATATCTACATTTTCGCCTATTTTAGCTTTACTGCTGCCTAACAAATTTTATAGATAATGCGTTGACCTCTCTTGCAGCTGCGGAAGGAAAATTTGCGTACGTCTTCATTCAGAATATGATTGCAGGAACCGAAGGTGAGATAGTCAATGATTTTTGGTCACACCATTTTAGGTTGCTTCTCCTCCGCATATACAACCCGCTCATGTGTATCTAAGGAATGCCTCGGTGCAAGCAGATATCGTAGCAGCCTCAATTATTGACTAACTTGAATCCAACAGAAATTTGAAGAAGTCGAAAAACTTGTCGTTCTATCATTTTGTCATGGCGATCGGCCAGAGTGAACGTGCTCTGTATAACAGATGTGGAGACGCGCGCGGGCCCCACCTTAAGACATCATCAACCCCAAAACAAAAATGCTCAAATCCGCAGAAGTACTACCAAAAATCCGCATCCGTAACTGCGTCGGCAAAATTCATGAACCAAAATTTGCAATAGCGTCTGTATCATCCCATCTTGAAAATGCCATGCATTCAGCAATCAAACAAAATTAGGTTTACTGTGCAATCATGTTTATGAACGCTTCCTTCAATGAGATTTCAGACGTCACTTTTGGCAATCCATCAAACTAGCATTAATCCTCGCCCCACAGGCGTTTTTCCGAACGCGCCCGAACGTTTTTCAGAACGGGGGCGAATTTCGACCACCCAACCCCTGCTGATCGACCTGTTGCACCAAATTGCCAAGCCACACATCAATCGAATAGGCATTGAAAGGATATTCAGAGAAACAGCATTAGTTTCATTTCGAAGGTCAACCCCGGGCTGAAATGAGGGTCAAAGGTCAAAACCGCCAAATTTCAGCAATTTTCATTAGACCACTGTTTGCAATGAAAAACGACAACAAAAGCTAATAAATCATGCCTTAATCGAAAGATCTGGTTAAGGTGGTTCATAGAACGATAATTATTAATCGCTCTGAAACTACACCATTGTGTTAGATGAGGTCAAAGGTTAAATAATTCAAATTTTCAGTTCAGCTGAAATATCCCTAAAATCGCACCTTTTTTAGTATTTGGTTTCTGCAGATGAAAAAACAACCCAATTCCGTGACTTTCATCGAGACACTGAGTCTAAAAGCAATATGATTCTGAAAATTTTCAATAATTGCTGATCAGATGCAGAACTAAAGAGTACAAAAATAGTAATAATCATATTTCAAAGTTCAAGCATGCATACATGTTAAGCAGATAATCTCACATTCTCTCAAGATTTTGTATTTATGAATATCTCTATACTAATAGGAAGAATCCGTTACGCAATCTCAACGTACTTCGTCAAGAATTGATGCCGCAATATACGTAGAAATGAATATATACCGAAATCAGCCAAAGTATTCCAAGCATTCAAATTGTAAAATAGCTCTCACGCCAAAAGTATTTGCCAAATGTGTTTTCCTTCTGTCAAAAGTTGCATAGTACGTAGAAAGTAAGCTATTACAAATCTGTTGACCATAGCTTGCTTGGTTTCAAACATATTCAAAAAAATTCGCCAGGGGGCCAAAAAACGCCCACTAGAAGGGCGAGGTCTAAATCATACCTAGCCATTTTTCGCATTTCATAAGTTAGCCCTAATTCGTCACCATCCAGCCAAAAGTTCTGAAGTGACATTTATGCCAGTCCAAAAATGGACAAGCTGGAAAGGATAATTGAGGTTAGCGAAGGAAATGGCTGCACCGCATAGTCTGTCGTATTGTAAAGCTACCAGCCAATGTGGGTAGAGAGCTTGACAAAATCAATAAATGCATTGTCATAGTTCTTCTTGAAACAATTGATGTGAATAGTGATTATTTTACATCATGACTTCCACCTTCTCTGAAATGAAAGAAAGTAGTCGCAGAATAAGCATTGTTCAAATCAATTAATTAGTGGAGATTGTTACTATGCATTCATTGTTTAATTCATTTGTGCAGGAAGGAAGCACAAAACAAGTTGATGGTTACGAAATTGATCTTCATAGTGAGACTTTTCAGCCATTGTCTGGCGAATGACAGGAACACATCAGTAGATGATAAACATCACTCATTTTGCAAATGGTCTGACACAAATTAGACAATAGAAACAGGAACGAGCAGGGAAATTTGTAAACCTCATCATACTACTTACAAATCCCAGAAGGTACAGTGAAGAAAAGGAAGGAAATGCTAAAGAATCCAATGATCAATGATACGATGCTCAGTTTTATTGCACGAAGACAGATGACGAGTCCACCAGGACTCTTTCATACCCTTTTGTTGTGACTAATTGGTTGTTTTGGCTGGTGCACTGTAAATCGCTGGATACGAAAATTACACACAATATATAACAAATTCACATACAACTTGAAACTAACATTTGATACGAGATTCCCGTATGTTTACAAAGATCTGTTTTTTACGAAACTTCACTTAGTTTCGTATGTGATCGGCATGTAGCGATACGAACTATTCTATCTGTGATTGGCTGGTTTACGATGAAATACGAGTTGTTGGTATGTTTTATATACGAGGCCCGATGCAACTTCGTCCTCATTCGTATGTCTTTCGCATGCAGAGCTTTAAGTCACATAGCAAAAATATGTATATATTACATACTACTGTCAACTTTTTTTCAGTAATATCAGTAATGAATATTTCTTTGTGATGGTGTGGTATTTAACCAGATTAGATTTATTGTGAATTCTATGCTGCATGTCGTCGTTGCTACTTGCATAGTAACTTTAACAGGACGCTTGGTTAGCTCTACTTAATGAACCAAGTTGATTAACATCAATTCATTCAAACGATATCCTTCGTGTAACGATGTCGACCTATATATCTCAAACATAACTATTTTTGCGTTCATGAATTGTAATGTGTTTTTATTTCGGATTGATAATATGCTTAATTCCAAAATTACATAATCCATAATTGTTGATGGTTAAATACTTATTGATTATTTATGAAATGCCTTATTCTTACATGTATTAAAATCGAATTCAGTCTATTCAGCGCGCTTCGTCGACACAGTGTATCTCAAGTGTTCACCTTATTACTGCTCCAGATGACAATTGTCCCTGTCAATTATTTACCATTCGTGCAAGCGCTTTTGGTGCATCAACTCGGTGGCTGCTGGGTATTGAGAGCTCCACTCTGCGAATGAGCGTGATCATACACGATCCGGCATAAAAAAATGTGACTTAACTTAAGTGTAGCATAACTTTCTAATTATCCAACAGGATTTTACAAATAAGGCCTCATTTTGAAGCCAATGCACATCTTTATAAACATAATCAACAATGCATTGATTGCATTTGAGGATAATAGCATAATGTAGCTACATGCAAAGCAGATAATTATTAGAAAACAATGCAATTTGCGTATCTATGAATTATCTATAAAAATCGAATTTCAAATTTAGAATGACAGGGAATTGCATTCAGGTATATAGCTGGAAGTCGTTGTTCAATTTTGTCACTGAATTATGTCCTATTAGAGAGAAAAAGAGTGAACTAGACGGTGCGTAAAATGTCTACATCAATTGCATCTGCATTGGACCCTTTAAAAATTTGTTAAAGAGATTACGCGATGAAGCGTTCATGATCTATCATGAGCGTTTTGAATGCAGTATAATGGCGAAAAGCAAGTGTGATGACATTTTCCTAAATGAAAATGTTTGAGGTTTAACTTGATATTCCTGGCGCTCCGCTACAAGGCGTTTCTGCTGAAAGTTAATCCAGTCATTACCAGATTGATTTTTTGTGATCATCTGCAACAAAAACTTCGCCATTATCATTATCGTTTAAGTGAAAAATTGGAAGTAGCCTAGCTTTTCCATTCGGTCGTTGCTCTTTTCATCTAGTTTTTTGGATTTCGAACTCTTTTGCTTTTCATGTAAATAACACTCTCATCCTCAAATATAATTATTTCAATCTTGATTGTGGTAATATAGATGTGTATTGGCTTCAAAATGAGGCCTTATTTGTAAATCTCTGTTGGATAATTAGAAAGTTATGCTAATACATTTAAATTTAGTCACGTTTTTCATGCCGGATCGTGTAACATCAATTTCGAGATAATTTCTTCGCTCTGAGATGAATTATAACGGCGAAAAACATCCCGTTATACTTTTATCATCGACTGTATAAGTGCAGAATTCGAGGGCTTATATTATGGAATAAATAATAATTATTCACTGAATCCAAATTAAGAAAAACATTTACTGTCAGCTTGCAGAACATTCATTAGCCAAAAGATGTGCCATCTATAACCTGAATACTCGTATATTAGGTACTCAATGGAGTATTTCTGCATCATCATCTATGGGAATTTTCGTCGTTAGTAGGCCCTACTGGTAGATTTTTTGTTTCTTTTCTCTGACATTTAATTTTGATTGTTATTTTTGCATGGTTGATGTGCGTATCAACCTGAGCCATGCTTAAAACAACCAGATCATGCCTGCTTTTATGACAGTCAGTACTAATAGAAAGTATCAAACTAATAGAAGTAAACTAATAGAAGTAACGAAATGACCTCGAAACATTGGAAAAGTCGCCAATTTGAAATTTTGCTTTGCAACTTCGTTTTCTCTAAAAATTTGCATATATGGTGAATTTTTCACGCTAAATACGAGAATCGTTGTGGTGACCACACCATTTTACAAGTTTTTCATTTGTGCTGTATATTACCAGGTGTCTTCTGACCGATAATTTTCTGGTATCGGTCAGATGGACGTTTTGGCCGTTTTACGAGATGTTGAAAATGATGATCATTGTCTTTTCAAACAAATTTCGCATGCACGATTACATTATGGTTCTTGATAATTTTGTGAGTTTTCATGAGATCCGGATAGAAAATGTGGTTTCAGCAACAATTTCAAATTTTGAGAAAAAACAAAAAAATGATGTATGTTGTACTCACAAATGATGTATGTTGTCGTAGAAGGAAAGTAGTAAGCAAGTGACAAACACTCGACCGGCGCCCCCCCCCTCTGGAACGGCAGAGTGTCGTGGTCGGCCGCCGTGGTGCTTCGGGTCTGAGTCCCCCCCCCCTCTGAAACGACAGAGTCTGTCGTGGTGTGCCGGCCAGGTTGGTTCACAACATGTTCGCTGACTCCCCCCCCCTCTGCAACGACAGAGTGTGAGACTCGGATGTGTTGGTCTCGTATGGGTTGACGTGACCGACCGCCTAGGTTGACGTGGCCGACCGCCTGGTTGACGTGGGCGACCGTCTAGGTTGACGTGGGCGACCGTCTAGGTTGTCGTGGATGGTGAAATGGCTGCCAGATTCGGATTCAGCGTAAAATTCTGCATCGGTAGGGTGAGTTTCAAGGCAATCGGCGAGAAAAAATTTTTCTTCAAAATTTTAACAGAGTTAGAATTTGGGACGTTTTGGTGTGTAGCGCCCAAACGAAGCATCGGATGAGAAAACGGAGGCCAGATTCGGAATCTACGTGAAATTTTGGGTTAGGAAGGATGTTTCCAGCGAAATCGGAGAGAAAAAATTTTCACTGACGTCCCCCCCCTCTGGACAGCTTGCTTCGATTTTGGCTTCCAGTGGACGGATTTTGTCGTGCGATAGCTCGTTTGAAAGCTAAGAGTGAGACAAATTCAGTGAAACAATCGGCTTGTTCCTATCTGTCTTCGTTCAAAAGTTAGAGCGGTTACAAGATTTTAGGTCGGAGCTCGCTCACCTGAAAAAATCCTAAGTGTCAGAGTGGCTTTGTATGGGTAAAAATTTGAAAATTTTCCAAAGTGTGGAATTTCGACCTGGGACCGCCACCAAAACATTTTTCATCAAATTTTGAAATTTCACTGACGTCCCCCCCCCTCTGGACAGCTTGCTTCGATTTTGGCTTCCAGTGGACGGATTTTGTCGTGCGATAGCTCGTTTGAAAGCTAAGAGTGAGACAAATTCAGTGAAACAATCGGCTTGTTCCTATCTGTCTTCGTTCAAAAGTTAGAGCGGTTACAAGATTTTAGGTCGGAGCTCGCTCACCTGAAAAAAAAATCCTAAGTGTCAGAGTGGCTTTGTATGGGTAAAAATTTGAAAATTTTCCAAAGTGTGGAATTTCGACCTGGGACCGTCACCAAAACATTTTTCATCAAATTTTGAAATTTCACTGACGTCCCCCCCCCTCTGGACAGCTTGCTTCGATTTTGGCTTCCAGTGGACGGATTTTGTCGTGCGATAGCTCGTTTGAAAGCTAAGAGTGAGACAAATTCAGTGAAACAATCGGCTTGTTCCTATCTGTCTTCGTTCAAAAGTTAGAGCGGTTACAAGATTTTAGGTCGGAGCTCGCTCACCTGAAAAAATCCTAAGTGTCAGAGTGGCTTTGTATGGGTAAAAATTTGAAAATTTTCCAAAGTGTGGAATTTCGACCTGGGACCGCCACCAAAACATTTTTCATCAAATTTTGAAATTTCACTGACGTCCCCCCCCTCTTATCGATTGCATATTCACAGGGTATATTAGAACGGGATCGGGAGAGGAATTTCACTAAGTTGAGAAACTGACTACAGGTAAGTCGTTTCTCTTGAGGTCCGATATCGGACTTCTGACTTTACATTGCTGATATCAGCTAAGGTGTCAGACTTATAGGTTAGTCAGTATAGCATGACTGACCATTTGATGATAGTAGGCCGAAATCTTCAAACGGCTATAACTTTGCTTCTACAAGTCCTTTAGACTTGATTCAAAAAACATTCGACAGCGTTTGCTATGCTGAAGGTGACAGACTACTTATAAACGTTTTATGAGTAGTACTAAAATACTGAAAAATTTAAATTCATATTTAATGATAATAATTAAAGTTTTTGAATAAAAGCAGTCGTTTATGAGTCTCTGTGACTTGGGTCGTTTCCTCTTGTAAATAACTCCACCGGTTTTCATGTCAAAACTGGGGCCCGGATACCAACACAGTGATATGACGCACGCTCTGTCCGATCGAGGTTGGATTTGTGGGTCGAGGCCTTGGAGCTGGGATAAGATCCCCTCTGAGTAATGCCTGTAACGGATTCAAGAGCTTAACACCCAAACGGTTGCTGACTTGCTATCAAATGTTTGGTGACTTAGTCTTTCAATGCATATCAGCAAGTAGTATCCTATAAACACTTGCTATCAAATTTTACTCTATCTTTACAGAATTATCATGACGAAAGCGAGTAACGCCAAGATGCTAGTGGGCAAGTGCAGTTGTGGCAAGATTGCTAGAGGTAGCGAACTCAAGAAACATTTAAAAGAAAAAGAGGGGACGATGGGCCATGAGAGGAAAGTGATGTTGAGGTTGTGTGTGTCTTGTCGGAAATGTGTGATGGGGGATGAGAAGGAATTTATGAAGGTGCATTTGCAGTGTGAGAGTGGGAACATCGGAGAGAAGGGGTTCAAGGCATGGTTTGAGGGAGAGTTGTTGGAGAGGGAAGAGGTGACAAAGGCGGTGGCAACGATACAGGACGTGATTGGGGAGAAAGTGGTGAGGAATGCGAGTGAGGGGAGTTCGAGTGATGGGAGTTCGAATGAGGAAGTTGAGTTGAGAGCGAATATGAAGAAGAAGGATGATGTTGATTTGGATGCGGTGATGGAAGATTTGTTTGGGGACATAGCGGATTTGAAGGAAGAGTGGGAGGGGGAGGAAGTGGCTAAGCCGATGGCAGCGTCATCGCCACGGCAGCAAGAGGCGTATGACACGGAGGTATTTGTGAGAATGAAGGATCGTGTGATGGCTTTGGAAAGTAATAATAGAAAAGTTTTGAAGGAGAATGAAGAGCTGAAGGTGAAGGTTGAGGGGTATAGGGCAACAAGGGAAGAGTTGGAGAGCTTGAGAAAGAAGGAGAAGGAATGGATGGCGGAAAGGAGCGAGTTGATGAGGAAGGCAGGTTTGGTGGAGAGTTTGCAGGCGAGTGTGTCGAGGAAGGATGAAGAGATAGAGCGGATGCGAAGCGTGGTGAAGGAGACGGAGGAGGTGAAGGTTATTAATAAGAGGTTGACGGGTGAAGTGGAGCGACTGCATGAGCGTTTGAAGTGTCGAAAAAGGAGAGTGTATGAAGTCCATCTTCCCCTCTTTGAGAACAATGTATGCGACGCCCCAACCATCACGGATGATCCCAACGTGACACAGCAGTGTTATGAGGGCGACGGAGTCCGATGTCTCCACATGAGTATGGACGTTACCGGTCAGCTTGAAGACTTCGTCGTCCGAAAAGTTCGGAAGAAAGTTCCCAGTAAGCTTCCTCAACATGATCATTTTTGTAGCTCATCTAATCTCCTATTCTTTTTCTTTCAGAGTTTTTGCAGAAGTGAGAGGAGTGTCGGTGGACGGAGAACGACCCATGGGCTCTTTTAAGGGCCAACCTTCTAATGCAGCTAAAGCGGTCCCAAGCCCGCCACATATCCTCGGATATGGAATGCAGAGGGGAAGAAAAATAATGAATGGAATGAAATGGGAGGACACTCACGCGCCACACGCAACATAACACACTTCTCTCTTCCGTAGTCTAACAAGCTCTTTACACATGGATCGCAGTCGATTGCTATCCCTGTATCAGAAGTGTAAGCTATCTTAATTTTATTTGACACTATTTCATCTATCATCATCGTCCATATGAAATGTTTTAAGATTTACAAGTTAGACTAAGCGTGCTACTATTTCCAAATGAAAATGTATACATGGTTAAATCATCTACTTAACCCCATCCGTAGTCTAACAAGCTCTTTACACATGGATCGCAGTCGATTGCTATCCCTGTATCAGAAGTGTAAGCTATCTTAATTTTATTTGACACTATTTCATCTATCATCATCGTCCATATGAAATGTTTTAAGATTTACAAGTTAGACTAAGCGTGCTACTATTTCCAAATGAAAATGTATACATGGTTAAATCATCCACTTAACCCCATCCGTAGTCTAACAAGCTCTTTACACATGGATCGCAGTCGATTGCTATCCCTGTATCAGAAGTGTAAGCTATCTTAATTTTATTTGACACTATTTCATCTATCATCATCGTCCATATGAAATGTTTTAAGATTTACAAGTTAGACTAAGCGTGCTACTATTTCCAAATGAAAATGTATACATGGTTAAATCATCCACTGAAGCCCCATACAAGTACGTCAGTATGAAAGCAAAGATAATACGAAATAAAAATTTATTATGGCATGTATTTCAAAAGGTCTTCATCGTCAATATCGTCCCAGAGTCTGGCTTCACATAGATAACAAAAACAGTTCAGTTGCTTTAATCGTTCTTCCACTGCGAGCCTCACTTTATCAATATACTCCCACTCTGCCATAGTTCGTGGCTGGGAGTTAGGGGTGTACCACTCCCATAATTGGTGGAGGAATTTCGTGCTGGTGATCTCCATCACATCGTCAGTATCGTACTGGAGATACTTCCACCTCACGCCTGTTAAGTCGGGACACTCCTTCTCACATACACTCTCCTCTTCCTCATCCGCTGGTAATGATAACTTCCTGATATTGTCCAGTTGGTACACCTTCTCCACCTTCGCCTTTCTTGGAGCGTTTGGTGTAACGAGCGCCTTTGGTGTTGAGCATGGAGAAGAGAATTTTGTGTTTGGTGTTGTCGGAGGGCTTGTCATGTTGACTGTGAATAATGACTTTGAAATGTTTTCTAATTCTTAAGTATCAACAAGCAACCAATCAGAATGAACATCCAATGAATGAAGAGAATGAAAGTATATAAGCAAAGTGACATCCGTATCATTTCACTCTGTCTTTGAGACGCATAAGTGAACTGTTGTCTAGCGAATTCTGTATTTGAGGCGTACAAGTGAACTGCTCTTTAGTGAATTCCAAATTTGAGTGAAGTCTCTATCTTGTTCAAGTATCAAGCTTAAACATAATTTCGTTCAAATGGTAAGTTGAAAATTTCCTCTCTCTTCTCCCTCAAACGTGTGGCTAATAGCATCTTCCTCAATTTCAGGCATCAACTTCATCACCAACACCCTCCCTTCTCGAGGAAAGTTTAGAGTTGTTGAGTCAAGGTAGGTTGTAACAATATACTGACACTTGAACAGAGATGAAAGAATGATTTCTCTTTCAGGTGATACCAGTTCCATCTCGTGCGAGTCCATATCAACATTGTCGCGGGAATGCGACGATCGGCAATGTGCTGACTGTGGACACATCTTCACGAGGAAGCGTGATCTCACCCGACACATCAAGCGAGGTGTTTGTCGACCTAAGCCGGCATCAATCTCCGAAGGTAGGGATGATTCTGTTAACGATGTCTCCTTTTCTTGCGACTTGTGCGCTCAGTCTTTCGAGACACGTTTTGAACTATCTTCGCACAGACTTCAACATACACACGCGAACGATACCTACACCAACGGTACCTCCTCTATCCGACTCACTGAGGTGTCCATAAATAATTTAGTGAGGAACTACCAGATGGACTCCTCAGAAACCATTGCTAACTTTGAGGAATGGTTTCATCAAAATTCATCATTGATAGAAGCGCTCTTCAACAATTTAGACAATTTTAGGATGAAGGCGCTCATCTATCTTAAAATAAAATATGTAAAAATCGACCACCATACTGGACAAATAATAGAGAGGTTGGAGTTTCACATACCCTCCTCTCCTGCAACCGAAGTTGTAGACTGTGAGTCTTGGATAAATTTTCATATCCAAGGGTTAAAATTAAATATAGATAAATTTAACGAGCGTGATAGTGGACTCGTTTTTGATGGTATTGAGACCGCCATGATTAAAATCAGTTTATTAGGAAATCATAGTGGTCGAGGCTCCTTTAAACTTCCGAAAAATTTAAGAAATAAAGCAGCAGTCATTTCTGTAGATTGCGAATCGCAATGTTTTAAGTATGCCGTCCTCTCCATTCTCCACTATAATGATGTGCAGAATAGTCGATACCGCAAGAGTAAGTATCAACAGTGGGAGAATGAATTAAACTTCGATGACTGTAATAGTGACGATATGAAAATTAAAGATATAGAAAAATTTGAAAAATTGAACAACATCAAAATAGTTCTCCATGTTTGGGAAAAAGGATTGAAGGGTGTGCGCTACAACTCGCGTTCGAGTTGTTATGAACGTACAGTAAACCTGTTATTAGTAAAACAGGATGATAGTGAGGAATGGCACTACTGCGGTATTCCCAAAATCTCTCGCTTATACCACCACTTAGAAAACTCTAGTAGAGAGTTATATTACTGCGACAGATGTATTCGCCACTTTAGGAGGAAAACTAAATTTGAAACTCATTACGAATGGTGTAAGCGAGGTAAACTGCAAATGGAGCGCATGCCCAAAGATAAGGAGTTTTCATATAGAGAGAATGGTGATGAATTAAGTCCTCTTCGTGTCATCTATGCTGACATCGAATGTTATATCGATGATAACATCCATCGACCAGCAGCCATTTCCTGCTATGAAGTATGGCATGATCACTTTAGGAGTAGGCAAAATAAAATGCGCGTCTGGCAAGGTGAGGATTGTATTTACCAATTCCTACAATTCCTCGAACAGGCTGTAAAATTTCAACAAAAACATGATGGTGAACTCTATCGCAGATCATTGCATATGACAGCAGATGATCAAGCAAAATTTGATAGTTGCAACATTTGCCCCAAATGTAGGAAAACATTTGACGATGATAAGATTAAGAAAGTGCGCGACCATGATCACATCACTGCTAAATTTAGAAACGCACTCTGTTCAAAATGCAATTTTTCACTTAGGATGAAACGGCGTACATTACCCGTCATTTTCCATAATTTCAAGGGCTACGACAGCCATATGATAATAAAAGGAGGTTTAGGTCAAATGAAAGAGTGGAAGCTTGATGTAATAGCGCAAACGAGAGAGAAGTTTATGGCCATGACAGCAAAAGTGCCTGTCGATAAAACTAAAGAAAATAAGACGGTCTATTTTGATATAAAATTTTTAGATTCCTACCAATTTATGACTGCATCACTGGCCTCTCTCGTGCAAAATCTAAAGTCTCTTCCACTAACACAAAATCTTAAGAAACAATACCCAAATCTAACCGATGAAGTCATCACACGGAAAGGAGTCTTTCCATATGCATATTTTGATGCGATTAGTAAACTCGGCGAGACTTCTCTTACGCCCATAGATAAATTTAAAAATGATTTGACCGGCGCAGAATGTAAGACCGAAGATTATGATCATGCACAAGATGCATGGATAAAATTTGACTGCCATACATTTGGCGAATATATGATTGCCTACCTTAAGTTAGATGTATTTTTGCTGGCTGATGTATTTCAGGAGTTTCGACGAGTGGCATTAGAAGAAGATAAGTTAGATCCCGTCCACTTTGTCAGTCTGCCAGCCATGTCATTTAAGTCTGCTTTTAAAATGACTGGTGAGACCATTCATCTCTTACAAGATCCAGAGATGTATAATTTATTTGAGCGAGGAATTCGCGGTGGTCTCACATTTGTAAATAAACATAGGTTAAAATCTGAAACAGTAGGCAATGACCAGACTCATCTGAAGTATTATGACCAAAATAATTTGTATGGTAGTTCATTATCCAAACCGCTACCTCACTCTGAGTTTAGCTGGTTAGATGATAGTGATATTCAACATTTCTCCAACCCTTCTAACATACTAGCAATTCCAGATGAAGGTGATTGGGGATATTATTTTGAGATAGATCTAATCTATCCAAATAATATTAAACATAAAACCGTAGATTTTCCACTCGCACCCGAATCAGGTGAAGTGAGTAAAGATATGTTTTCCGACTTTATGAAACAATTTCATAAAGATTTAGAATCATGTGGACAACCCGACTATAAGCCTTGTCGCAAACTTTTACTCACCCAGTATGATAAAGAAAACTATCTAGTCCACTTTAGCATCTTAAAATTTTATTTAGAAATGGGTATGATTTTAAAAAGAGTTCACCGCATTATTAAATTTAGACAGAAAGCCTTCCTCAAGCCATATATTGATAGCAACAGCCAGAAACGTGCACTAGCCCAAAATAACTTTGAAAAAGATTTTTATAAATATAAGAACAACAGTCTATTTGGTAAGACGATGGAGGATGTTAGAAAGCGCGTAAACTACAAACTAGTTAATGATGATCAAAAGTATCACAAATTGACCTCATCACCTCTATTCATCGATAGAGACATTATCGATGAGGACCTTATAGGTGTTAAAATGATAAAATCTGAAGTTGAGTTGTGCAAACCCATCTATATTGGTCAAGCTGTACTAGATTATTCTAAGCTTGAAATGTACCAACTCTTTTATAAAATACTAAAACCATGTCCTCTCGTAAAAGAGGTTCGTTTGTTGGGTGGTGATACAGATAGTTTCTTCTTAGGTATTACCACTCAAAAAGATTTAAATTTCAATGAAGTAGGAAAATCTTTGGAAAGATATTTTGATACATCAAATTATCCTGCTGATCATCCACTCTACTCCATCAAAAATAAGGCAAAACTTGGCTGCTTTAAGGATGAGACAGCAGGGAAGGAAATAGATGAAATGATTCTCCTCCGTCCAAAAATGTATTCTATGAAATTAAAGGATAGTGATGATAGCATTAAGCGCGCTAAAGGCATATCAAAATCCATTGTGCAAAATATGAAACATAAGAATTTCAGGAAAGCCTATAGAAATAAAAATATAACGTTTGTCAATATGACAATCTTAAAATCTAAGTCGCATGAGATCAAAACTCATACTTTTAGGAAACGGGCGCTTTCAGCATGGGAGGATAAGAGGTGCTGGTTAGAACACAACATATCTCTTCCACATGGACATCCTGACACAAACATACCACCACCCAAAAGAATTAAACTCACACTACCACATTCAGGAGACGTCTTAGCATAATCATCCTTAACTTAGTATTTTGATGTTGATTTCTGTAGATAAACATTGTTGTTTTATGTATCGCATGAGATTGTTTTTTCCTTGTGAATATGTGTCCACATCTGTACATTCCCCATGTGATGACTTTTCCACTGAAAGACATTTTTCCTATCCCTGTATATTTCCACCCTTCACGAAGTAAAAAGACTTTTTGTATATAACAATGTTTATTGAAGTGCGCTCATGTATATATTTTCAGTGGATGTTGTATAAAGTCTATTGCTTCACATTCATGTACATATTTCAATAAACATATCACAATGACTTCACTTTGTTTTCCGAAACACTAACGTTATGAGGGATTTAGTATCTTTCACATGGATGCACTCTTGTAAACCATTGGTAATTTTGATAGCAATAGAGGGTATAGTTTGTTTGACGACGGGATGATAGAAAATAGATTCAAACATCTTCTCGACTATTCCATATGAAGCGTCTTTATCATGAATGAAATCACGTAAAATGTATTCTTTTTTCTCACCAACAGAAATAGGTAGAATCAAATCACTTTGAATGTAAAGGTGCTGTTCATGTTTATCAAGTGTCATTGGTGTTTCTATACCAATCGTATGCGCAGCAGCAAACACTGTTTGTAGCATTGAAAAACCAGAGTTTTTTCAAATTTTTACTCAATTGACATTGAATGTCATCACCCAGTTTCAGAACAACGCGTTGATTTTCAATTGAAAACGAAATGTGGTGTGTCTTTACATCATATTTACTTTTCATCACATGCTTCAACTTCTGTTGTATATAAGGATTTACTACATGAATGAAGCTTTTATAGACGCGGCATTATATTGATAGCAACTTTAGATTCTTCATAAGACTGGTAAATTTTCTTGATGCGATCGCCATAGATGTCCACCCACCATTCATCATTAACTGAATCAGCTTTAGTGTGATATTCATGAGAAGCATACACCACACCGCTTCCAATAATAGGTGTATAATGTCTTACAAAATTACGCAAGGTTGGAGAGAAATAAACTGTAAGTTTGTCATTATATTTCTGAATAACCAACTTATTTCTGTCCGCCATAATTTTTTCTCCATACTTCTTACCCACAGTCTCATTCCATCGTTTTACTAACTCAATAAGTGATAAAGGTTGAACACCACGCTTTTTCAAAATGATGCGTTCTTCGCATTCTACAACATCTTCATCAAATATTTTAAATCTATAATGAAATTTGTTGATTCGATTTGAATAAACTTTTCTAACATTTGCAGTAGCAATTGACGTTAGATGTAGTCCATGACCAAAACCAAGATGCGGATAGAATTCACTATCCAACCTCAGCGTAAGACCTTTAGTAAAAGAATGAAAGCGGAGGAACTGTCTCCCACTCCAATGATAGATAGTAAACTCATAAGCTTTCTGATTTTTATTCTTCATGATGGAAGTATTACCACTGTTGAATGCCTTAATAATTTTCTCATTCCCAAATGGCTCATAAGAATCTGATTTTATCTGAATCCATTCATAGTTCCATTTTCCATCTGATGTTAAATTGTATGGGAAGTGGAATGCATTATTCATCGTTATTCCATCATGGGTGCGAGGAGTCAATATCATTTCTTCCAAATCATTCACATTCTGAATATTGCTATCATAGCAAATACTAGAAACGCCAACCTCCCATTCACCTTCTAAATGCAGTGGCCGATTTAATTCTACTCGATAGTCTGATGGTTTATTTTTGGGAAATTTATTCATAGAAGCATTACTGGGCAAGTAGATTAGAAACGAGTCCTTATTTTCACTTTCCATATTATTCACATTGGAAAAATATAATAGCATACTTTTGCATTAACTCTTCATTCGGAAATGGAGTGTAATACTTGTCACAGCATCTTTATGAAAAGGAATCAACGCACCAGCATCATCATAAATGGCAATATCAATTTGTTGGATGTAGTTTGATTTCAGCTTTGTATAATGCACTTTCTTGAAAGTATGCTCAGATAAAATACTGCAGCTTTTTGGCTGGTATGGTATCATTGCTAGCAATGGAGCTTCAAAATCTCCCACACGTACATCTTCACCAATATTGGAATATATCTGAAAATAGTTAATACGACGCGATAGCGACATGTCTGCGCTAGCTTTGGTTACAGTACCACTTTTAAAGATATTTTGATCAAAACCCAAAATGTCCATTAGAGTTTTATCCATAATTAGTTCAATACCTTTTCCATTTATAGTGAGAGACAAAGTACCTTCTTTTTCAGAAAATGAAATATGTTGCTCATTAATCACTTCATTTAAATAATCTACAACCAATTTAACCGAAGTAATAATGCGAGGCATCAACACTCTTGTTTCATGTAAGAAACCACCAAAAGGCTCTACACACTTTCTGTATAAAGATACGGCCCATTCTGTATCAAATTGATTTGGCCTTTCACATGGTAAATGTTGCATATCAGATTTTCCATGAACAGCTGCAGAACGATGTCGTAAGAACTGATGAAAATCTTTTGAACAAACTAATACTAGATCATCATCATTTAATTTGCTTATTGCAATATGATTAGATGATTTGATATAAGTCAATGTTGCCACTTGTTTACCATCAACTCGAAGGAGATAATTAAATTTCTTCAATAATGTTTCAGGAGTCATGTTTGTCTTTCTTGGCTTAATCACAATCTTCTTCACCAACGTCTTCTCATTTCTTGGAATAAGATCTACATAATAAGCTTCCTCTCGATATATTAACTGTTTATGACCACTTATGTGGTAATTAACGTTAAAATTATCATAGCTTGTTAAGGCGCTAGCGAGGTAGCCTAAATCATTTCTTAAACTTGGACTTAAACCAACAATCCAATCTTTCTCAACTACATGATGTACATAATTATAATCATCATTGTGCGGAGTAAATTGGACAATATGTTTACACGCTTTATTCAAAAAATCATATATAAACGTTTTACATGATAAGAGATCTTTCTTTGACCACTGTGGAATGTATACTCGGCACCCCTTTTCACATTGATAAGCAGCTGTACGCCTCATATTAATAGTCATCACCTCATGATCAAAAGTATAGACACAGTTGCTATAAACAAGTTGAGTGACACCCACTTCCCAATTCCCATTTAGCTGTTGTGCATGATCAATGGGAGTAGAAAAGAGTGCGGCTCGATTACTAGTAAATCTCTTTGTAGCCGCATTGCTAAGCAAAATATGATAAAACGACATTTTTATATTGCTAATCTGCAACTTTGCATAACATCATGAAGACTTGGATTTTGGACTCTCTACAATATATCAGAGTTGATCGTGATGGAAACGTACATTTCAAAAATTCTCATGGTCATACATCAAGAGGAATTACATTAACATGGCGACAATTTGTCAACCTCAATGATATCATGAGGGATTTGGAATATTTTGAAACATTAAGATTCATCTCCTTGGGTGGTCAAGTTTGGCTTCAACATTACAGAAATGAAATTCAAATCTACCATTCTCATTCCGCAAACTGTTTCTCATTTCGCAAATACAATTGGGAGAAGTATATAAGATACATACATCGCTCCATCATGACATTTATTCGTCGTGAGTTCATCGCCCTACTATGCAAATCTTAATCAGATATGATTACCACGCACCATGAGTTGGAAATTAGATTCCCTACAACGTATTGAAACGGATCATGATCGAAACGTCTATTTCAAAGATTCAACTGGAAATGTGAGAAGAGAGTTTGCTTTATCTTATCGTCATTTTCAATCTCTACATCATATCATGAAGGACTTGAAATACTTCTATATGAAAAGACATTCACGTATTGGAAATCGCATCTGGCTGCGCGTCAACAATCGGCGAATTCAACTCTATCATTCCCAACTTCATACTAACTTCACATTTCATCAAGGTAGTTGGGAAAAGTATAAAAGGAAGGTACATCGCTCAATTTACTCATTCTTTCATCATGAAGCGCCATCGCTACACCATCGTCAACATTCTCCGTCGCTTCAGACTCTACACCAAAATCGATCTCACAACATTACGCCAACAGCTTCCAAACAGCAAGTATTACCCGGGCCGTCCTCAAATGTTAGTGGTGAAGATGAACAATTCACGGAATCTTCAACTCTTCCCAAATGGGACTGTACAGATTCTCGGCGCCCTTTCTCATTCATCGGCGCAGTCAATGCGCTTAGAGCTACAAAGACTACTACGTCGGATATGGAAGAGGGAGAGGTGTGTGATGTCGAATCTGACTGTGGACAATATGGTGATCTCTACTCAATTGAGTGACATTCTATCATTTTTGAAGATTCGTACCAGCAGTTACAGTTTGTGTTATGAACCCGAACTTTTTCCTGCCGCTCTCATTAGTTGTTGGTTGCCTGTGCATGTGGCAATCTTTCATAATAGTAAAGTGATCATTACTGGACTAAAATCTCATGAACGAGCAAATATGATCCTAGACTATCTCATTGAGTATGTACGTACCCAGCGGATTGTAAAATAAAAAACAATTTTTTCCAACATGATGTTTTTATTTCAAATCATGATAGAACTTACAAATCATTTTTTCATTAGAGGATGGATTACATGAAAAGTTTTGAATAATAGATGCAAATCGAGATACATGTAAACGTTTTAAGATGAAGTACAGTACAAAAGCACCACACGTTGATGAAAGTGGATGTTGTAGTATGCGTTCATTTCGCTGATATTGACGCGTATGTTTTCTCAACCACTGCTGTGTTGGTATATTTGGAGGTTGAGCAAGAGAGTCAAATAGTTCACCACGTCGGTCTTCTCCAATAAAGATCGCTTTCCAATGCTCACCGCCTAAATTCTGTGAATGAGTGTTTAGCACAATAAAGATGGGATAGTGATTTACTGAAGGTGGTAAGGTATCGAGTGAATAGACATTATCGAAAGCTTTCAACGTCGCTTCGTCTGCATTACGCTGCACTTTAGTCTTAATATCGTCAGCAGTCAACCAACTCATTAACGATTATACTGAAGAATCACGTCACGATACTTTGTAATTTCAATATTTGAATCGAAGACTGCATAAATTAATACATTGATCGTCTCAGGTAGTGTTCTTTTGAACGTTAAATCCAAACGAATATTATGAGGCACGTTCGCTTGACGATAGGGTGCACTAATATCGCTGTCAGCAGTCAAATCAAATGCATAAATAGTATATCCACTCTTAAACTCTTTCATAGTCAGTCCGTTGGTGTCATCCGTATTGTAAAAGCCAAAAACATCCATAAAATCAACATAACTGCGCATAAATTGATCTGAAGCAAAATCTGGTTTGTAGGGTGGACCAGGATGACTCACACCATTTACACGTAAAGCAATTTCACTTAACTGATTGTGTTTAAAATTGAAAGGATTCTTCTTTATATTACCATTAAATGCATCATTTTCAACCATTGCCACCATGAGGAGCTTCGGTGCTTCCGATGGAAAGAGGCCATCTTTCATGAAACTCTTTTGATCTTTCGGAATTGTAAAGGTGAGAAGCTTTGTATGCTGAATGGGGTAAATGGCATTTTGGCGGTTAAGGCCTTCAGCATGCCCTCTAATGACACTTGGATTCGGTACTACTCGACGAATGTAAAGTGCAATATCTTCCACATGAATTCTAAAATTGTCAACTTTAGCAAATGCATTCAGCGCAAATTCAGGCTTATTCAATGTCAGCTTGAGTCGCATGCTGGTATTACACAGTAAAAACTTTGACTGTCTAAAGAAGTCTAAATTCAGCGGACCATATAGCTGACATACTCTACTATCTTTAATCATAGCAGATCGCTTTACAAAGCCACTGTTTGTTTCAACATCAAATTTTCCTGCTTCATCTCTGTACCATCCCATGGCTTCCATATGACTTTTTTGTGCTGCTGGATGAAACTGTGATACATGATTGAAATATGATTTATAGGGATAATCGCTTTGACCACCTTCCACTTGCTGCTCTCCAATCGTTAGAGAAACATCACGAAGTAATGTAGTCAATGGTAAATTGTTCAGTCCAACTTTATGTGCATCGTCAATAGCAGTTCCATCTGCTTGCTGAATTCTAAACCTCAAATCAAGCATCGCATAACTCAAATCTATGTAGTCATCACTACCACCAGGAATAACAAATTCAATGGGGCCAGCATTCTCAGCTGTTCGAGGATGATAATCTACAATACTTGAACTAAGAATATCTGTCTGTATGGCTTGTTGATCGAACAAACAAAAACCGGAAGTTTTACACTCCATGATTAGAAGTTATAGCAGCGTCGTCGTTTAGCGCCTGATGAATGATTAGAGCCTCTGCGACGTTTGCGTGAATGCCTTTTGACTGAAGATCGCACCTTACCAGCTCCGCGATGTTTCCTCCTTCCTTTATTCATTCGTTTAGGTGATTTCTTTCCTTGAGTAACACCAGCAATGGTCTGCTTCAATGTTTTTAAACCGCGTTCCTTCCCACGATTCAACAAACTGCTCTTAAAACTTCTACCTCTGGAAAGATCACTAGCAACATCACCAGCAAAGCCAACGGCATTACTTAAAACATTTCGTTTTAAAGATCTACCGACATTGGATATGAGAGGTGCTACAACAGATTTCAGTGCACCAAGTATGCTACCTCCACGTTGGCGGCGAGCACCGATGTAAATTTGTCCTCCGCCACTTACATAGGAGGGTCGTGAATAAAATGAGGCAGTTGGATTCATAGCTCAAACCCTAAACATTGTTAGTTACAACTTTGCATGAATCACTGTCGATCACTTAGATGAAAGATGTCGGCACGACGCATCCAAGAGTTCATACTTGAAGGATAACCAGTCCATTTAACAAGACACCATTCTTCACCTTGCCGTTTTTTACATCGAATGATTTTCTCTACCAAATATGTTTCACTTTCAGTGACTACCTCAATCTCATCGCGGTAAAAGCTACCCTCAATTTCTTCATTATCGTAATCTTTCAACTTGTAGGTGGTCGGAGAGTCTTTTTGATTAATCCTTGATACTGTAAATACCTCCTCTGTCCAATTCGGAAGGTACCCTTTAGCAAAAACACTTTTCACTTTTGAGATACGAACTTTATCGCCAATTTTCACATCACTTTTCACATGAGTGCGTTTACGTTGGAATGATTCGCGCACTTTATCTACATTGTCAGCATTTACATCTACTGGTCTGAGTCCAATAGAACGATGGATAGAGTGATTGTAGGCATGGAGTGTATCTTGTAGAACCTTTGTCCAATTTTGTGTCAAGTTGGCAGTAAAATGTCGCCACAAGCGATTTTTTAATGTGCGATTAAAACGTTCAACGAGTGCAGCTTTATAAGCGCTCTTTACACTAAACAACTCAATGTCATGCCTCTCAAATAATCTTGTCACATGCTGATTTTCAAACTCTTTTCCTTGATCACTCTGAATTCTTTTTGGAATGCGACCTTCTCGAAAAATTGTTTGGAATGCTTTTGCTACTCCTTTCCCTTCTTTAGTTTTTAAAGGTTGAGCCCACGCATAACGCGAGAAAATATCAATGACGGTTAAAATAAAATTATTGCCCGAGTTATGTTTTGAAATGGAGGCAACATCGCACAAATCTGCTTGCCACTGTTCATCGATGTCATGAACAATATAATGGCGGGTGCGGTACTTCTTTTTCGCTTGTTTGTGGAGTGTATAGGTAGCCTGACCCTTTAACCATCGTTTCACTTGTGATTGTGGAAGACCACTCGCTTTTGATAATTTCTTGATAGATGCAAATCCTGCCGGATGTTTTACATCATAATAGATTGACTTCAAACGTTCAGTCGATGACGGCTGACTCTTTTTCCTCCTTCTCATCTTTTTTCTTTCTTGCCTTTCTACATTTACAACAACTGCAGCATTTAGCTTTAGCGGTTTTGCGATCGTGTTCACATTGCTTAGGGGTTTCATTATGAGAGCTGGCGCAGCAAGTGCAAGTGACAACGACATTCACCTCTGGCGGCTCATTACATGGCAAGCAACACATCTGCTTCATATTAATAGTCTGAGAACATGTATTTCCTAGGAGGAGCTGTTTTACGTTTTCCTTTTACCAGTTTTAGTGGCGATGTAGATCTACGTCGAGTTCTTCCTCTTGTTTGCTTAGTGAGTGTGGGAGGGGATGTAGCAGGTGACGTCTTAAACCAATTTGTTGGCATTTTCATCGCCTGAAGCATTGGAGTAGTAGCCACTGTTGAATCAAGTTCTTTCAATGTCTCATTATTTAAAGCAAATTTTGGCACATTATGCTTTTTCAATAGTTTAAGAAAGTATGACCAACCAGGTGGAACATAGCCCTGACGGCGCTTTCTACGTGTCGCATACTGAATCAAGTCTTCATAACGTGAAGCATCAATCACTTTATTTTCATCTGTAATGATTTCTCCTCTATCATTTACATTGAGATGGGGTTCAATACTGTTGAAAAGAGATATGGCATGTGCGCAAGATGCTAAAGGTGTAGCAGTCGATACAGAGTCACGCATCTTATTCTTCAAGTTTTTCAATTGCTCAACAGTTTCCGATTGTAATAATACAGCACGATGTGGATCTTTGATGTGAACATTTTGCTGATAATCTATTTCTTTCCTATACATTTGATTTGCAAGAGGTTGCTTTACTTGCTGCATGGCAGTCAATTGTACATATTCATCCTGAGGAATAACAATCATGCGAGAATAAGAACTCATAGTTTGTAGATAATCATGGGAGTTTTCAAAATATCACTTCGAAATCTAAATTCTTCCGGACACTCTTGCGTAAAGTCAATGAATAAGTAACCGTATGGTTTTTCAGTAGCTGCTTGAAAAATTTCAATTAAGGCTTTTGATCCTCTGGGTGCAACTTGTCGCGCTAAAATTTCAAATTGACTTTTATCTCGCGGATTCTTGAAAATAGCATAATAGTGTGTATTCAGGTTTCGTGTACGAGCTTCTTTTCCATCAGGAAACAAATTTTGTGTAATATAGATGATAAAACACCTTTTATGGTGTGCTGCGCGAGTGAACATATCTGTAACATCTTTTGAATTCTTACTTTCTTTTAATAAATCATCCAATACAACAACATCATTAGACTGAAGTTTATCCACTGGAATAATTCCTTCATGTCGAATAAAGTTGCGACTTTGCAATTCCTGAAACAGCGACGGTTGATAAATACCATAACACCAAATCACTCGATTGATAGGTTCCTTAAACAACTCCCTTCTTTTATCCAATAAATTCAGCGTGAAAACAGTTTTACCTGCATGAGATGGACCTGATACAGTCAGAACTTTATCACATTGAAGTCTGAAATCCATTTTATTACTTTGAGACTCAACATTTGCATAATTAACGCTTAGAGCCAAAGATATTTCCCAATAGGTTGCCCACGGCAGGAGCTATCATTGGAAGTATTGCTGAAAGGAAACCGCCCTTTTGTGTTAGAGTTTTCCTCTTTCTTTGAAGGGCGACTTTAGGATTGGAGATGAAACGCAATTTCGTAGCATATCGCTTAAGTAACTTTCGTTGTTTTGGCGCTAATTTCTTCGTCCTCAACTTCCTCACAAGAGAAATAATTTCACAAATGAATTTATCGTTAGCATGTCGTATAGCATTGTATCGCTGATTTGCTTTCATTCGTCGGAGAGCTTGAATGGCTGAAGAAAACTTTTGACTTTTACGTTTCGTCATTTTACGTTTCGCCATTTTCCGTGTTAGTCTTTGCTAAAACCTATCTTTACCACATTTGCATAGGTACTAACTATTGCGACATAAGTGACACTCGAAATGAGCAATGTCACAGTGGTTACATTGGCAAAGTTGAATGCAATTACGTATGAAACAGCGTTGACAAAAAGCATGCTTACATCTCTTGAAGATGCGCTTTTCATTTCCATCCTTTCGCTTACATACATCGCAACACATAGTTTCACCGTTACTGATGTCTATTGCAAGTCTTTTTGAAGATATGAATTTGCTAGCCTTTTCTAAATAATAGACGCATGTACAGAAGGAATATACTTCGAGAGTGAGCAGACATAGCTCGAAAACCAGTTGTGCTACAATCAAGTACCACTGCATTTTCAATTTTTCTTTATGGAAAGTTGAATGTGAATATCTGAAATCGCTTCAATCACTAGACTGCTACCATGATGGTTAAATGCGTTAAGACGTTCAGCAATTTTTATCATATGTCTTTTAAAAAATTCTTCGGGATGATCTACCACTTCCATTGAATAAGAAGCAAAATGGAAAGAGCGACTTTCCACCTCTTCCTTTCCAAAATGACTAAACTTAATTTTCGCAACTAATCGCGCCATGACAATGCTATCAGAGAATGTATTCATTAACTCTAGAAATAGAGTGCTAGCATCATCGACCACTGCTTCGATGTCGGTCTCATCTTTATGAAAATTTATCACATAATCTTGAACAGCTCCTTTTAAACTTTGCCTATGAAAACGTAATGTTCCGCAGTCGTTTGAGAAAGACATGATCGCCCTTTAACTAACCCATCCATTGCATGAAAACAACAACTCTTCTCATAGTAACATTTATTGAATAACGGTAACAAGCATGCATTATAAATCAATGGTTTGAAAGAGATAAAATAGATACAGCTGATAACTATCATACAGCGAGCAATGATAACCATACAGGACTTTGGCAGTGTTGAGGTAAGGAGGAAAGAAGCATTGGTTATGAACGTAGCTACTACAACGAACAGACAAAATAGGAACACACAAATCCTTAAAACGTTTCGTGACTTCATGATAATGTTGATTCACTCTACTATCCCAAGGCGGGAGCAAAATATCATCAATGATTAGATTGGGAAATACTTTCCTCTCCTTACCAGGATTATTACAAAAGATGCGTATAACATTGAAAGCAGCTAACCATCGTTTAAAGTCAATAAGAAGAGCACTTTCACAAGAAAAGCCATAGTCTTGCAAATATTTCAGATTAAGTCCATGAATGTGTTTTCTCGCCCATTGATCAACATTGGGATCGCAGTTGGCATGTTGATGATAGACACTAACAATCTGATATGTCCAATTGTTCATAGCAATAGCACTGAGCTCCTGTACAGGTTCACCCTCACAATCCATAAAAATGATGATAGAAGCCTAAAACGGAAATTTACACATCTAAGGAAACGTTCTATAACATATTACAAAATGAAGAATTACATCGATGCTTTTCACGACAAAATACACAAATGATATGATGGCAACGAAGAAGTAAAATGTATCTAGTAAGACCACGTCTACGACACTCAAAGCACATAAGCGAATTGTCATAGGGTAGAGTTAGGAAAGGACTAGCAATTCTCCTTCTTTGATTTGCGTTTTGATGTAGCATTCTTCTCCGACTTGCGCTTCGTACCACTGCTGTTAAGGATTTGATCAATTATGTCGTCCACGTTGGGTGGTTTCGGAATATATAGGATGGATTCCATATGCATGGAGAGAGAGGCTATTTTATTATCCTTGTGTCGACCATAATATAGCCCATTCACTTTGAAAAGGATATCCCAAGTACCTTCTCCGAGCTCATCACATCTGATGGGTATTGAATGATCTCCCTCCTTCTTATAGTAAGTACACCAATGTGATACCGGTAGGCAAATGTGATTACCATCCCAAATCTTTCTATAGGGAGTATCCTTGTCATCTCTCGCCTTCCACTCTTGAGCAAGAGGAGTAGGAATGTCCATATTTAATGTCACGTACTCCTCAATAATATCAAGTTGGTGGCGAATGTACGGACTCACGGGGATCAGTATGTAGTCCCCATACTGATTGTGCATTATCTTCACATCCGTGGAAGGGAGCATTCCCGTTTGGAGTACTACGCTATGATCATCATAACGCAAGGCTTGTTTAAATTTACGCTGTAGCGGTGTAGGATTATGTACCTTGGATGTTTCTTCCACTGGCCTCAGTTGTAGATGATCTGACCGTAGCGAACCTTGTAACGTTTGACCGCCATTTTGTCCTACTAGTGCAGCAGATGGAGTAGATGCCTGAAAATGAAAAAAGATTGTATTAAGTTTACGTTCAAGGGAGGAGAGGGAGGGAAGTAGCGACTTACCATTTTAGTTGGATAATAGAACAGGGAACTAGAGAGAGAGAAAATGTGCGTCCGTCACTCGTGTGATTCAACGATGGAATGATTCTCACTGTGGAAGGCTCGCTATTTATAAAGAAATGCTTGATTCTCATTGGATGATGATCCTCATTGGACAATAACATCAAGCTGATTCGAAATCTAACTCTGTCGTTTTTCGCCAATGTCCCAAAATCTTAAATGGCGTCTCACATCTAAACGAAGACAGATAGGAACAAGCCGATTGTTTCACTGAATTTGTCTCACTCTTAGCTTTCAAACGAGCTATCGCACGACAAAATCCGTCCACTGGAAGCCAAAATCGAAGCAAGCTGTCCAGAGGGGGGGGGGACGTCAGTGAAATTTCAAAATTTGATGAAAAATGTTTTGGTGACGGTCCCAGGTCGAAATTCCACACTTTGGAAAATTTTCAAATTTTTACCCATACAAAGCCACTCTGACACTTAGGATTTTTTCAGGTGAGCGAGCTCCGACCTAAAATCTTGTAACCGCTCTAACTTTTGAACGAAGACAGATAGGAACAAGCCGATTGTTTCACTGAATTTGTCTCACTCTTAGCTTTCAAACGAGCTATCGCACGACAAAATCCGTCCACTGGAAGCCAAAATCGAAGCAAGCTGTCCAGAGGGGGGGGGACGTCAGTGAAAATTTTTTCTCTCCGATTTCGCTGGAAACATCCTTCCTAACCCAAAATTTCACGTAGATTCCGAATCTGGCCTCCGTTTTCTCATCCGATGCTTCGTTTGGGCGCTACACACCAAAACGTCCCAAATTCTAACTCTGTTAAAATTTTGAAGAAAAATTTTTTCTCGCCGATTGCCTTGAAACTCACCCTACCGATGCAGAATTTTACGCTGAATCCGAATCTGGCAGCCATTTCACCATCCACGACAACCTAGACGGTCGCCCACGTCAACCTAGACGGTCGCCCACGTCAACCAGGCGGTCGGCCACGTCAACCTAGGCGGTCGGTCACGTCAACCCATACGAGACCAACACATCCGAGTCTCACACTCTGTCGTTGCAGAGGGGGGGGAGTCAGCGAACATGTTGTGAACCAACCTGGCCGGCACACCACGACAGACTCTGTCGTTCCAGAGGGGGGGGGACTCAGACCCGAAGCACCACGGCGGCCGACCACGACACTCTGCCGTTCCAGAGGGGGGGGGCGCCGGTCGAGTGTTTGTCACTTGCTTACTACTAAGGAAAGCAAAAATATTATTTCTAAGTTGCGAAATGTGCACCGGTCAGAGAACAATAAAAATGTTATCGGTCAACAGACAACTTTTGGAGGACAAAGGCTAACTGAAAAATATCCCAAATCAAAGTAAATGCAATCTTGAATTACAGTCGGGTTAAAACTGTGGTTCATGCGTTTTCACATAATATGTAACTTTATATGCATAGTTTAAGAAGATCACCACGAAATTTCCTCCCGAAGATGGAGTACCTGGGCTGGAGACAGACATTTTTGGCACTTTTTCTACCTTGAGCTAGATTTTTCATGAGGAAAACTTTTTTGGATTTTTTTGTTAAGATTTTACAGACAAAAGACACGTTTTTTGACAAATGTTGTTATATAAAATGGATGCACCCTATCCTGACACTATATAGCATTACTTCTCCTGAAGGAAAGAATAATTTGTTTCCATCATTAAACTTTCAGGTTACAAAAGGTTACTCTACTATCTAGCTGCCACGCGTTCAGCAGTCGTCCAAATTGTACGACAATTCGTAAATGTACTCATGAAGCTCAACCCGAGATATAAATACAATGATTATACGTCATTCATAAAGAAGATTGGCCATGAAAGAGCAGCAGTCCAAGCCTTGATGGAGCCAGGTAATTTTTTGATATGTCAAATGAAGCAATTTAAAGTACATGTAAATATGAGGTATTTTGGTGCATCGATGTTTGAAATTGACATCAGCTGAAGATATCGTGAGCATGAATAAAAGTGATAAAAAACATCAAAAGTGACAGGATAGATCATCCAATAATTCATTAACAATTATAGACTTTTGCGTGGGGACATTGAACCGATGTAATTCTCCTTTATGGAGAATAGAATCACGGAAGCACAGATGACGAATATCACAGACCAGCTGATTATCTGCTGTTGAAATGATGATAAGTGTTTTATTCGATATGAATGAAAATCTTACATTTCAGCAAACATGCAGAAGTAAGTCAAGATGCATAATTGTGTAAAAATGATACAATTTAGCAGAAAAGCAATCACAGTTATACACGTACTTACAGTTACATAAGCTACATTATCTCCTCTATACACAGACCAGATTTGATGGAATTATGGAGGTAGGTACAAACGGGTAAGAAAGCACGAGAACGACGGGATGACAATTGTAGTGGGACAGAATAATGTCCGGTATGTTTCAGTTTTTGAGGAAGCATATCATGCAAAATGTGTTGAGGAGAAGACATGCGATCAAAAATACGTAAGGCACTTTTTCGTCGACGAATCAACAGAGAAGTAAATTTATTACAATCACAATTGCTACCGCATATTATAAAATGAGCTTTCTTGTTCACTCTTTCAATCTGCTTCGTCAATTTACAATTCAAACCAACAAAAAGAGGTCCGCAATACTCTAAAATTCCAAGAATAAAAGAAGAATACAAAGCTAATAAATGATCCTTTGATAAATGAGATCGTAAATTCCGTAAAATAAAAAGTCTTTGAGCAGCCTTCTTAGTGATGATGTCAACATGACTACTCCATTTCATTGCTTCATCATACACAACACCAAGCAGTTTGATTTCAGGTTTCATATTCCATTTATCAGGAATCACAACTTCAGCACCTGACTTTTTAAAAAATATAGATTTTGTTTTTAAGTCATTCAGTTTCAAACCGTTGCGGTCGCACCAAATCTGCACATTGAGATATTCCTCATTGACCATGCTATTGTAGTCACTGTTTTTCAAAATGGGGATAAGGAGAGCGATGTCGTCGGCAAATTTGACCAAAAGATTTCCTTTGTTCTTCTGGGATAGACTTCCCATGTGGGCTGCAAATATATATGGTGAAATCACCGAACCTTGCGGCACACCTGAAGAGGCATGAGAGAAGCTGCTCATTACTTCAGAATTCAAATATGTTCTCTGGAGTCTATTTTGGAAGTAACTGCCAATCCATTTCAAAAATGCAATATGAAATAACTCGTTAGTAAGGCTATGACCCACTCTCATGGTTTTTATTTCTTACTACTTTTAAACGATTTAAGGTGGACTCATACGCGGGTTCCAATCGCAATTCTAGCGTTGCTTCAAAAGCTGAATGCAAGGCCAATCTAGATTGAATCAGTATTGAATCCGGCTTCAATCTCACTTTCTTTTAGCTTCACTATGCGCCACTTTGAGCGTAGTTTTTCAATCTAGCGTTTTGAAAACCTGCGGTCAAGCGAGAATAGAGTGGTGTTCTAATGAGCTTGAAGAATTTCCGTGAGCGTTCTACTGCCCGGAATTTTATTAGATAACTGCAGCTGTAAGTAGCGGCATTCCTTAGCAGTATTTAATCACACTTCGAAATTCTCCATTCAGTGTCGAATAATTTGCCGTTCACTTAGTGGAAAATGACCCAATATTCGCTGAGATGCATCAAAACAGGCTTTTGACTGTTTCGGGCGCATCAAAGCATCAAAAGAGCACGTAAATGTATCTGAAAACACTTTATCTAAAATAGGCCGTTATGGCGAAACGAAATGACAGTTTGATCACCGACTTGCGATGACTATGATTCTCCCATCAATAGCGATAATACGACGACGATGTTCGACGATTTCTTTATCGTCCGAGGAAATGGCTGGGTTTTGTATAAAAACTTGGTAGCTAGCAACATTAGCTACAGAGCTGATCATAAAAAACAGACCACCTAAATTTCGCTGATGTTCAATCGATTCTCATGCCTTCCAATCGCATCGCTCAACAACGTGCCATACATAATTCGAGAGCTTGCATTCTCAGCTTTAAAATGAGCCAGGATAGACATGCATCCATTATTGGATTTGCTGAGCTAAATTTGAAATTTGAGAAAAAGATTCAGTATTGGTTATTCATTATAACTTTGACTCTCTAAGTTTACAAGAAAGAATGAAGAAGCACCTTATGTTGTTGAAGAACAAAAGCAAAAAAATCTATTCTATACCAACATCAAAAAGAAAAACATGGAGAGCAAGGGTCCTTTGGCGGCACTGTGCTATGTTTCATTGTGCAGTGCCGCCACTCAGATTCCTATGGAATCATACTACGGTAGAGTAATAGACCTACCTATAATTTTTGAAATTTGTATTCATCTGTATATATTCATTTATATCCAGATGTATTATAACATTGATAAGGGCGTGTGAGTCGAAAAATTTTTGTTATAAAAATTAAATAAGATCATTAACATCGCAATTCAGTTTTATTACTTCCTACAGCTTGTAGACGAGTCAAAGTTATAATGAAGAACCAATACTGGATAAATAATGTCTCGTGGCACAATCTGGCAAATATTGCCTCTTATTTAAGAGAAAAAGATTGATCAGGCTAAATTTCTATTCAAATACTCTTGATAATCAACAATCATAGACATGTCAATCACAATCTGTCCTTGATCATCATATCACGTCGGCAAGTAATAGCTATTTGCGCAACAAGTATATGATTTATATTTTTTCATGTATAAATGGTATATGTATTATATATGTATTCGATTCCAAGGCTATCGAAGGCTAGTGAGGTTGGATAGCTTTGTAGCTCTTACAATTTTTGATTCCGAAAACAGAAAATTTCGAGAATAATTAATCAAAAATTGAGAGCTTGATTGGATGAAAGAAATGGAATACAAAACTAAAGAGGATAAAGCCAAAATTGCCACAACAAAGAAGAAAAGTCAAGAAAATTCTATCAAACGATTAAGACCTACACGATGTGATATAATCAGTGATAAAAGAATCACACAGAGAAGGTATATAAGTAATGACAGTGGGCGGGAGGACCATATCCAAGAAATTTTCAAAACTAAAGTATTCTCTCCCGAAGTATTTATGTTACAATAAAAGAATGATAAAGTACAGATACAGAGTTGCCAACATTTTGGGTCCTGACCCTTTCTCAAGGCAGTTAACCTCCAGTTGTCTCGAGACAACTCGAGGTTCAACAATTCACATATCGTAGCTTCTCATTTTATAGTTAACTGCCTCGAGAAAGAGTCAGGACCCGAAACGTTGCCAACTCTGTATCTATACTTTATTTTTCTTTTATTGTGGCATAGATACTTCGGGAGAGAATACTTTAGTTTTGAAAATTTCTTGGAGAAGGTATAGATTATCCAATATCTCAGATAGCTTCTGAACAAGATAGCCAAACAGAGCCAGAAGATGTAGTTGAAGAACTTCAGCAGATCGATTTACCCGATATTGAAATCTTTCCAAAAGAATTAAATGTTGGAATCAAATGGGACAAATTGACCCACAAGAATTTTTTGTTTGTTAACAATTCATATGAAAAAGTGGTTCATTTTAGAAGAAACATTTTCAATATACCTTCCAGAAATCGTGGTAAAGATTTCATTTTGGAACTAGTCTACTGGCTCCAGCATTTCAACAATGAGGCGTCTCCATTTCGTTCAATCGCAATGAAGGTATTCATGTTACTTCAAGCATTAATATCGCAAAAACCATCGGCGAAATCAAAATCGAAAGAACACACCAACTGTACAGCACGGCGATTGGAAATATGGAGAAGTGGCAACGCTTATCATTTGATGAAAGAAGCAGAGTTTATCCAAAATAAATTCCGAAGGACAAAAAAACTAAGAAAAATGGAGGACATTTCAAAAACATTCGTTAAGTTGATAAGGGAAGGAAAAATAAATGCTGCATTGAAATATCTAGATGATGAAGGTTCAGCGGGTCTTCACGATCTTGCACCTGAAGTTGCTAACATTTTGAAATCGAAGCATCCACTAGCGGCAAAAATTGAGAAAAAAATCTCTTCTGAACTTTTAACTATTTTTTTTTAACTTTCGACCAAATAGGTGATTTGAACCTATCGATGAAAATCCTGATTTTATATATGAATCAATAGATGAACAACTTGTGATGAAAGCGGCAATGACAACAAAAGGTTCGGCCGGTCCTTCAGGAATGGATGCGGAAATATTTAGAAGAATATTATGTTCAAAGAAATTTTTGGTCATCGGCAAAAAGTTAAGAGAACAGATAGTAATTATGACGAAAGCATTTCTTAAGACACACTTTTATCCATCTTTTCTCGAGAGCTTTGTTGCATCTGTACTTATACCGCTAGACAAAAATCCAGGAGTTAGACCCATCGCTGTTGGAGAGGTGTTGAGAAGGATAGTTGGAAAGATGATCGTATGGACAATGGGTGAAAGCAAGAAAGAATCAGCAGGTCCTGTTCAAACGTCAGTGATGCATAAAGCAGGTACGGAAGCAGCGATCAAGGCATTGAACAGCATATACCATGAAGAAGAAACTGATGGTGTGTTACTAATTGACGCTAATAATGCTTTCAATACAATGAACAGACAGGTTGCACTACATAGCATTCGCATACTTTGTCCTGCTATTTCTGTTTATTTGATCAATACCTATAGGACGGCAATGAGACTATTTGTAAGCGGTGAAGTAGAGATTTTGTCTGAGTAAGGTACAACTCAAGGGGATCTATCAGCAATGCCATGGCACTGCATTAATACGACCATGATTATTGATCTTCTGCGAGATTAGATACCTTCAGCAAGGCAAGTTTGGCAAGCTGATGTTTCTTCAGCTGGTGGCAGCATAAATGAATTGAGTAAATGGTGCATATATCTCGAAGAAGAAGGGAAAAAGTTGGATTTCATGTGAATCGGAACAAAAGTTGGATGATAGTGAAGACCAAAGAGATGGTAACGCGATCAAAGACTATATTTGGAAATGAAGTCAATATCACAGATGAAGGACAACGGCACTTAGGTGCCATCATTGGCAGTAAAGCTTTCAAAGACCAATATTGTACGAAGATTGTTGCCAAATGGACAAGAGAATTGTTCACATTGAGTGAATTTTCCAAATCACAGCCCCACGCTTCGTATATAGTGTTCATCAAAGGATTTCTCCTTTTGTGAATTACCAAATCACTGCCCCTGTGGCGAACAGTTTTCTACTAATCATGCCTTGACATGTAAGCAAGGTGGCTTTATTTCTCAGAGACACAATAGCATCAGAGACCTTCTAACCACTCTCGTTTCAAAAGTCTGTAGGAATGTTACAAAGGAGCCCCATCTTCTAGGTCTTTAGACAATGAGAACTTTCTATTGAAATCTACGAATGCAAGTTCTGATGCAAGGCTGGATATCAAGGAGATAGATTCCTGGGCACGTGGAGTGACATCATTTTTCGATGTTCGTGTCACGCATGTCAACTCCAAGTCATACCAAGAAAAATCCACTGGTGTCATTTTCCACGAACATGAAGAAGAGACAATACCTCAATCGTATTATACGTCTCTATTATAATGAAGGACAGATTCTGATTGACATGTCTATGATTATTGATTATCAAGAGTTTTTAATAGAAATTTAGCCTGATCAAACTTGAAAATATCTATTTACAGATCTACATAGATTTTCCAGTATATGGTTCTATGTCCCGCATACTATGGGAAATTATTTTTGTAGAAAATACTGATTATCATAGCATCCATTTTTAATTGAACAGCTTGGCAAAATTTATTACAAATATCATTGAACATTTAACGAGGACTTTCTCAAGAGACTGTCCTAAGACATTCTGTGACACAAAAATAGCAAAATATAAAACGCTGAAAGTTCTCACTGATAAGGATTTCACTTTTTGAAATTGTAATTTATTGTGACTGAGCAATTGCTGCAATTTGTGAACGTGACAGGAGTTGGCATGTCACTTGATGAAGAAATGCTCACTAATTTTTTTTTGAATAGCTGGACAGTGCTTCAGCGCCACTGCTTTCTCCATACAGTTTCGGTTCAACATATGCCAAGTCCGCAGATTCACTGATTCTTCCAGTTCTCTTTTTTATTACTGCGTCTGAAATTTAGCCTGATCAAACTTGAAAATATCTATTTACAGATCTACATGTAGTCTATACTAAAGCAGGACAAGAGCATTCATAATTGGCATAGATTACGCTCCTTACAGTGTATTAGAGTAAATACTATTTCCCGCGCCGGCAATAATCTGCTTTACAGGTAAAACAAAGCGATAGGATACAATGTATGCACAGAGACAAATAAAACTGTTTATTGCACTCTTTGAAATTTGTACACTCTTTCGAAAACTTGAACATTTTTATGGAAGCAATAATTGTAGAGATTATTGTAGTATGAACTATGAATTGGATTAATTTTTAACTTCGACATTTTATATAGTCACCACCAGTTGTCAGGTGGAAATTTTCGGAAACTTGCAGAACTGTTTACATGACTAGTTTATTCCTTCCCTCAGCGGCTAAACCCACTACTCCATCCTTGTATTGCGGGATATTGAGAGAAATGACGGGTGAGTTGCAAACTTTATTCGACCGAATGCCGATTGACTTACTTTATTGGTTTATATTGCAGCTACGGACATGGATTTTGATAAGAAAGAAAAATATGTGCAAAGACTGCTCAGATCCATGCAGAAATCAAAGTTTTACTGTTCCAGCTGTTGCCGTTCAGTATCATCTACTACTTGTAAGTATCAACTGAAATTATATCAAGAGCATAATAATTATACACTATATAAATCGAATTAAGACACGACACGGTCAAAATAATTCGAAGGATCCAGGAAGCGGAAGATGCCAAAGTTAAACAACTGCCCTAGTAGCGAACTCTGTAAATAATTAGGTAATTAAAAATCATGAACGAATGAATACAAATTAATACGGACCACATAGAGTAACCTACTCCAGTACAGAGTAAGGATTGAAATACGAATAAAAGCTAGCCGACCCAACTTAAGACGGGAAGGGATATAAATTAAAACTTATAAACGATTTTATTTTTACAATCTAAGAACTAAAATGAGAGTTCGTCATGGACTTGACGAGAGGCTAACTTAAAAATAACAAATGATGAAAATTAGAAACCTAAGGAACCAAAATAAAGTTTGCTATGTATGGAGTCATCAGGGAGGAAACATGTGGCTGCATGAAGCAATTCGGCACCTAACCTCCAACCTATACCGCATGGCGGGGCCAGGCCAACCGTATCGAATGCAAATGTTATTTTGAGGTTACAGGCTCTATATTCTTTCTAGTTTAACGAGGTTTATCGAGGTAATAGATACATAGGAATTCATTAACAAGCGAAATTCCAAGACTTAAGTATCTTTAAAATCTGAAGTTTCTCATAATCAGTAATTACGTAATTTGAATATCTTTGATTCATTGTCTATCAATCGGTCCAATACTTTCTTTCCACTCTGCTAAAAACAAGGGTTCTTTCTAGGGTTTTGACATCATTATGGGTTCTTGATTTTGCATTACAGGGTTCCTTTAAAATATGCTTATATAATAGCCGCCAGAGACAACCATTTTGAAATGATGTAAAGCAACTTAACTTTATAATACGAAGCTTATACAATTACAGATCAAATACTAATATTGAGGAAATGATGGGTCAAAGAAGACAAGTCGATTAACGGCCATGGGTGGGAATCAGTGGCGTCGCGTGCTCCCAGACCATAGGCCTTCGCTCCAAAGTGGATTCCTATATTTCTGCAGCAGACAGCATGAACTGCATAAAATAATTAATATGACACTATCTGATTTCAGGGAATTTTCAAACACTTGTACAAGTACATGAACATTCAAATCATGCTGACATCCATTACTAGAGAATGAAAGGATTTGAGAAATAGATACTGATATTTAAATGAAAGGTACACTGAAGTCCATAGACTACCCAATTTTGACTATTCTGCATGTGAATTGTGATTCACTTTGAGTCCTGACAGCCTCTTTTTGTGAACAGCCTCATCAGCATGCAATTCTATGCTGATTGTTCGTCAACGCGACTCTTGTCTTCCCAAGATTTTAAACGTCAAATGACAATGAAAATGTGATGTTGATTTCTCACATGACGCTTGATCGCCTTGGTGAAATCACTATAGAGAACATTCACTCTCGAGGAAGCTCTCGCCAACGCAAGTCTCTGTTGTGATTATTATAGCTTGTCAATCACTTACATGTTTCAAATTTAGGGCTGCTAAAATGTTTTTTGTGCTCCTCCTCATATTCTATCCCTTGAGAGTGGTTTAGTTTTTTTTCAATGTCATAAACTTCGTGTAGCCTACGGTGGCTAGAGTTTTCTGCATAATCCCTCGGACGACTGGCCGGTGTAGAAAATAGCCACTGTTGAAATCGCCGCCATAAACGTAATATTACAAATATGCCTTGAATCATTATCTCTGACTGAATCACACATCAAATTATGGAACCTTCATCGCTATCTCCTTTCAGCGGCTTCTAACCTTCCGATCCGACATTCAGCCATTGGTGAACGCAGACACGACGATTCAACGCGTCATCATCTTCTCCAAAATTTGGCAAAGCCACGAATAGGGAAAATTTGCAGTTAACAGCTGAGCGCTGGCGCTCGGAACGTATTTGAGAGTAGTGACTTGAAACTGTAAAGTGTGTGCAAAGGTGTAAACTCAAAGATGCTCTCAAAAACAAAAAATTAAAACTATTTGAACCTTTGTTTTATGAACGTAAATAATTATTTTTGGGTATGCGGCGAAGGCCTCGCAGGCACGGAGACGACGCCACTGGTGGGAATGCTTTTGGACAATGTAGGTTGACTATGAAACTTTATACTCCAAGATCTGGAATAATAATTTCAAAGATACAAAAACTGCAGCACTAAAACATCCGCTTCTTAAGGAGTTCATTGATTCTGTCGAATGGCTTTGTGAAAAAGTAGTATGACGTAGTTGAATGGATCCACATTATTTTTTATTATGATTTTACCATAATAATAAACCGGCATGATTTTATGATTCACTAAATTCACATGTTTCATTTCTTGAATCTGAACAGTGATGTGGACCCATTTGCATCTTTCAAACTTAATTGAAATCATTGTCTTTGATTCTGTTATTTTGCTCTGCCAGTGGCAAGTTGCCTGTGATATGACCACGCTTAAGAAAATACTCTTGATGCTGAGCACGAAAGTAATAGGAACCTATCGAATTGCTAATTTAACAAACATTAAATCTCCAAGGCATCAGACAGCATCTAAACATAGGCCTGCCTGTAGCAGAATGCTTGCTAGCAATGTATGACAGAGTGCATCCTGGGAGGTCTTCATATCATTGTCCAGCTACCCGCCTTCTCGCAGACACTGTTTACTAAATCTAAGCTAAAAATACATTAATTTGAAAGAAAGGGACGGTGATCCATTTTCATGAAGTGCGCTGTCGTATGACATTGTGCAGTTTAATTTAATTTTAATAGTTTCAAATATATTTTGGTGGTTAATTCTTTTTGTATACCATCATTTCAGACTTCAGTGTTATCGAGGCTTCCGCTGCAAGTGAGTCACAATTGTTTGAGAAATTATGAATTCAATTATAACTTTGCATTAAGCTTTTTCCCCCAACCATTTACCATGTGCGTAAGTTTTGCTTCGCATTTCCAAAGAGTCAACTCGTTTTGCTTGTTTCCAAAGAATGCAGTGGTTATCAAATATTATCATTAATTATTTTGTAGTATTAATTAGATCATTATAGCACTAAATGTAGGCTATATAATGCTAATTAAGCAATTGGTGAGTTTTAATAACGCAATGACCTTATCAATCAGAAAATCGACATAATTCAGAATGCATGCTGGTTTTTGTTACCGGTGTGTAGCATACACGTTGGGATTTATGAGCGAGTGGTGTTTACCTTTGTATTAACTAACAAAATATGCACTTAAATTTTCGTGATTTTTATATGTTGTCAATGAGGAACCTGCATGAATCACCTACTTCCATCCATTCTGCATTTTATTCATGGTTTCAAGCAAGAATATTGAACAACTGGGCGATTAAATTGCACATGTAAATTCTCAAATGACATGGTCTCCGTGGCACAGTGGCTAAGTGCTTGGCTAAGCAATCTTCAGGGCCAGAGGTCGAGCCCCGAAGGTGTCATTAGAAGTCGTCAGGAAGGGCATCCACAGTAAAAGATCACAAAGCTCCAGATTAAACTCTGAGCATGTCTGCACCGTCCAAGCCCCTGTTTGGGGGAGTATTGACGTTAAGCCATTCATTCATCATTTCATCACAACAATGTCATATTAACTTTCATTAGATGCCAAAATGTTTGCAGTTATTCTAAATTCCTTAATTTCCATGACGAATGAAGCAATATTGACTAGAATTGAAATACTTTTTCCGAAAATAGAGTTTCCTATTAAGAGCACGCTTTAAATCATCGTATGGCATTATTGCATTGCCAAGTTGAATAGTTTGCAAGTGATAATATTTTGTCTACGATTTCAGAGTGCTACGTGAAAGGCATCAAGGCAATTGATCCCAACATCGCCGACAACAAAGAGAAGACAATTTTATTATCAGACATTCTTCTACCTGTATACAAGTACTGGCACATAAGTAAGAGATTTGTCTTATATTAGTAGAAGTTTGTGAGTCTTTGCTATATAAGGATTGTAAACCCTCTTTCAATTCAAAGTACTTTTCACCAATAACGTTGAACACTCAAGAATCTGATCACTTAGTGTAATTTCCGTGCTAGAGCGATCACTTGTCGTACAGAAGCGGCGGTGTAATAAAGTCTGATAGTGGCTATTATGGGCTGCACCACGAGCACAAGACGCGAGTCTAATCCGCAGTGGTGCAAGCGGATTGCTGGCCACAGTTTTCTGACAAATTGACATTATTTCCAGAGATTATCACAAATTAATTGAATTTCAATCAATTAATTGCTAGGAGATTCCAATTTCAATTAATTGATTGCTCACTAATTCAATTTTTCAATTTATTGATTAAAATATGCAATTAAATTGTAAACACTGTCTGCATGCATATATGTACGTGTACTACATAGTATAAATACCTACATACATAGTGATGTCATTACTCATTCTATAACCTCACTATAGGCCCCATATCCGGATAGCTTCTATTCTTCACCTCTGTTGGGTGGACGATTTTTTTGTATGGAACACCTCCAGGGGCCTATTCCATAAAACTACTACTACTGATAAACTGGTAACTTACCAGTGGAATGCTGGTATTACTAGTTGGGTTAATTTCTATTTCATAAAAGACTGGTAAATCTCGAAATTCGCTGGTAATGCTGGTAAGCGCTACCAGTGAAAGTCAGATATCTATTGCATGCTACTGCGTCTATATCTAACATGCCAGTAATATACCAGTTTTGTTCTACCTAACTTCATAAAAAGATATTGCGCAGAAATCTCCTCAAATATACGAAGTTCAACAGTGATAATAAATTACTGGCAAGATATCAAGCGACCTTTATCACCAACGACGTCAGATTCATGCTTACCAGTTACCATCGCGTGCGAATAACACATACAATGAAATATAAAAATATTTGTATATAAAAAGTAAGATTGTCCCGAAAGGGACTCATTAAGCGCTCACTGGGCTGGACACACGCATTCTCAAAAGTTCACACGGACAAGAACGAAAATATAAAAATATAACTGGACAAAACAACACTAATACAAATATATATAAGAATATATACAAGAGGCTCATCAGCAAGATGACCAACTGCTTTCGTCTCGTTTCGGGTCCTTTAACGGACGAAAAGCAGTGGAGGACCCGCGCCATAGGCGTACCCTATAAAACAAAAATGAAATACACTCAAAATACTGTGGATGCACTCAAATCATGCCACATTGGACGGCCAATTGTCTGCTTGAAAACAAGCCAAACTTTAGCAGGAGTAAAAAGTGCTTACGTAGAAGTTTTTCCATGCATCTTCTTAAATCACATAAAAGATAGCCTCTTTTTGTAAACAATTGGCATGTGATTTCAATCTTATCAACAACATAGCATAAATGAGACCAAATACGTATGTATCTTAAAACTTGACCTGCAAAAATTGTATAGGAAATAGGCTTCGACTTACCAGTGGTAAATTGTCAGCGTCAATATTTTCTTTCAGTTGGCAGTTACCAGTGTTTTATGAAATAGGCCCCAGGTGTTCTATGATTATTATAGGTACTCCACATTATCATAGTGTAGGCGCTAACAGCCATGACTCATGATAAACATGTATTTTGGATTCATAATATAATTGTTAGAATAATATTGTTTGTTCAATTAGTTAATTGATTGTTCATCACTACAAATTCAGTCATCTGCTTGTTTTGACTTCAATTCCAACTAACTGATTGATGTTGCTTTATAATTCTATAAAATTAAATATCAAATTAATTAATTGATCAATTAATCAAAAGAAATTATAATCTCAATAATAATTAATTGATTGCTTAAGAATGCCAATTTCAATGAATTGATTTAAAGCAGCAATTAAATTGCAATCAATTGTTGATAATTCCTCCCTTGATGTATGAGTTGCATGAATCACAGATGTAAGACCACGTGACCAATGATTTCTGAAAGCGTTTCTAAACTATCTGCTGGCAGATCATAATCAGTGGTGGGTAGCGATAGATTTTACGATCAAGCGATAACAATAAAACAATAAATTTGGACTTCCAAAATATAGTGATAAATCCTGCGATAAAATCAAAAATAGGGTACTCTATTTCTACTACTTGTATGTATTTAAAAAACCTCTTCTTTTCATTTAAAGCACCATGTAAATTTTTGTTTGAAAATTTTTGATTTAAGCAATAAGTAAAATAATGTTAGTAAACGGCCTTTTGTTTTCTATTTTAGCACTGAATTTATCGCGAGAAATTTTAAAGCGATACAATTTTCCGGTCTTTGCGATAAGTGATAAGCAACAAAGTTTCGGCTAAAGCGATATTATCGCTTTATCGTTTAACTTACCGCAACGTATTACGATTACGTATAACCATCGTAATCTCAATAACGACCAAATGTTGCTAAGGTAGCGGAGTATGTTTTGCCAAACAACTCTCAAATGTTGATGTATTAGTAGAAGCACGTGAACTACTGATAAATACCACTAATATTCTACTAATTCAATCATTGGCCTTATTTTTCATCCTTTCAGAAACGTACCTGTTGAGACCTTCTTCTGAGCGATCAAAGTCATTTTATGCAGAGCGAGCTTTTAAGGCGGAATTCGGTCTGGAAGCCTCGAGTGTAAAGCTGAAATTCTATAATGGATACTGGAGCTGCAAAAAGAGTAAGATTATTTTCAACATGTGTCCATAGAATGTGATTCACATTACTATCTGTTCAAAACTTGTTTTCGAAAACTCAATGGCAGGAAAACAACTTAGCCGTATTTTACCCGAGCATTCTGGGGTCTTAAATCCTGGAGGATGGGCTTCTGGAGCCTCCCTTTTGAATTTGATGTTTTGTGGTTCAATCACCCAACTTAACTGCTCATTCCGATGATGATAGGGTTCAAAGAAGACGTTGCTTGTATTAAAACAATGCTCTAAACACGCTTTTTGTGAATTTCTCATTACAGTGGTTGCTTAAGGCATTTGTTCTAACTTTCAATTATAGAAACTAATTATGAAGAAAGTCTAGACATCATAATAATCTTCACATCAACTGTTGTGTGTACATATTGCTATTTGGGATCATTTTATTGGGAGGATGCACTTAATGTAAGTGAAATTAGATAGGTGTAGACCGAACCGAAAGATAATAAATCCTATGAAAATACATGCAGATTGTAGATATGGCATATTTAGTTTCTTAACAGCGGAATTGCCACTTAGGGTTCTTTTATTATGCCCATTAAAGCAACCAATGACGTTGACAACCACAGGGTAAGTGTATAGTAGGTAGAATGCCGACTCAAGAAACTGTTACCATACAGTGAAACATTTATATCAAAAGATTCAGTTTTTTGTGTAGATTACGTTCCTGCGGTCTAAAAAAATATTTGATCGCTCTTAAAGAAGCTAAATTTTTGCAAATTGCAAATTATTACTTTTTTATATACTAGCGATTTGGAACCTCTATATAAGTAGTATGACACTCATTGGATATCAAAATGATTAGAAGTATCTTAATTTAACGAAGATCAAGCTGATTATCAAGGAAATTTCATGAACCGCATTATAATGCAAGTCTTCATGGGAAAGTTTAGATCTTCTTGACTGAAATTTCAAGTTTCATAATTCATCGACATGATTTTGAGACTCACTAAATTCATGTTTTATTTCTTAAATCTGATGAATGTGTACCCTTTTGCATCTCCCAACCTTAATTTGATCATTGTCTTTGAGTATGATATTTTGCTCCTCATAAATGAAAAATCGCCTCTGACATTCCCCGGAGTAAAAAGCTTTGGAGCTGCAAAACGTTTCGAATACCTTTAATAGAAAAACTGAAATATTCATGCAATGCTTACACAGACTATTGAATTTCAAAAAATTGAATAATCTAGGAATGAACTATGTACAATGTACATGTTACAAGAGATTTCTTGGACCAATAGAAATGAACATTAAGAGAATAGAAATCATGACAAGTACTGGATGTAGAACAAGAGCTAGTAGACATATACAATAAAAATGTGCATATCGGTATATAAAAATATTACATAAAAACATTATAAAAGGTTCCTTTATTACAAAAGGTAGAAGAGATTCACCTGAGCATCGATTGATTAAATTAGATGTTTGTCTGATTAAAAGAGATTCCATTGACTTTCGTCTTGTGTTGTTTCTTTCAGTCACAAGTATGCTCCACTTTGTGATGATTTTGGATTGTTGGTATGGATGTGTTGTACATGTTGGTAAAATGCAGATGAAGAGATCCTAGTATGTTCATTTATACGAGATCGTATTGATCTTGTTGTACGGCTCATCGTAACAAAAGACTCAGAATGCAAACACGTGTTGTAGGCTTCCCACCCTAGAAGCTTAATAGTTTAATCCTAATGGGGACATTGCAAGTGAATATGAGACATTTCAAAATAAATGATAGACATTATAAGTGCAGGAAACTCAAACTGTTTTTTGAGGAATTCCACTTCACATTCAGGAATTTGAATTCAGCTTCACAAAAGCGCTCGATTGATAGGTGAACACCGCGTTCTGAGAAATTCAACAGAAAGCAGTTTGCAATATGGCAAACAGACTTTGCAGAAAAGATTTATAGGTAATAGTTATCCAAAACCTATCATTGATAAATGGTTTGTCAGTAATCAAATTCAAAAACCTAAAGATGATGAAACTGTTCCACGTCCGTTCTTGAAACTCCCATGCTACGGCGGAAAGTAAACATGTAGAAGACAAGTTTACGAATTAGCTACAAGAACCCAGATTTTAGACAAAGTTAGCATCATTTTTGAGACAGAAAGAAATTAGGGTATGCGGTATAGAAGAGCTGAAGAGGTTCAAACATGCTTGCCATCATGCTTTGCTTGTATGTGTGCTGCAACACCAAGACAGTGTTACAATAAGCACGTAATTTACCGCCTTGAATGTACCATTTGCAATAAATTTTACATCGACGACATTTCAAGAACAATGCGATCTCGTATAAATGAACATACTAGGATCTCTTCATCTGCATTTTACCAACATGTACAACACATCCATACCAACAATCCAAAATCATCACAAAGTGGAGCATACTTGTGACTGAAAGAAACAACACAAGACGAAAGTCAATGGAATCTCTTTTAATCAGACAAACATCTAATTTAATCAATCGATGCTCAGGTGAATCTCTTCTACCTTTTGTAATAAAGGAACCTTTTATAATGTTTTTTATGTAATATTTTTATATACCGATATGCACATTTTTATTGTATATGTCTACTAGCTCTTGTTCTACATCCAGTACTTGTCATGATTTCTATTCTCTTAATGTTCATTTCTATTGGTCCAAGAAATCTCTTGTAACATGTACATTGTACATAGTTCATTCCTAGATTATTCAATTTTTTGAAATTCAATAGTCTGTGTAAGCATTGCATGAATATTTCAGTTTTTCTATTAAAGGTATTCGAAACGTTTTGCAGCTCCAAAGCTTTTTACTCCGGGGAATGTCAGAGGCGATTTTTCATTTATAATCGAACTTCTCGGAATGGTTACAAAATCGCTTCAGCGACTACATAAATTTTTCTCCTTCAGTGACCTATGATATGATCATATGCTTAACAAAATACTGCTATTAATGAAGCGCAGCATTTAAGTAATAATAATCCATCGAATTGCTAATTTAACAAACATGGCTTCTCCAATGTTGTCATAACGCGGAGGATATGTAAAATAAATGCTATATTATTCCTTCTACACTGCCATCATAATATCAGTCAAATCCGTGTAAATGTATCAAAAATTTGTAAAAATTTTCATACCTCACATGTAGTACTGGGTCTCAACTCGAGTTAATTGAATAATTTCGAAACTGCACACACACAGTGAGGATTTAATTAATGCTGATTTTCAACTCTACTTACTCTATGTAGATAACTTATTCAGATCATTTACTCACTCCACGATTTATCGCCCATTTCCCACGTGTTTCGAGTGTTGGACGTCGGCAAACGTCGGTCCGATCGGATGGTGGTTCTCCACGTTTTCCGATCTTGAACGTCGATACGCCCAAGGTTCAACTCCTTGAAGTCGGCTCGCACGTTATCCCACCACCCCTTCTTTGGGCGTCCCCTTGGTTTGCATCCTTCTATCTCCAGAGTTATTGCCATCTTTGGCCAGGAGTCCTTTTGCATTCTTTGCACATGACCATACAACAGCGTCATAACTTCCCCAGCGCTCCTGAGGGAATGACGTTCCCTGCAGGCTGCGTTCAGCATCTTCGGTGTTTTCACTTTTTACTGACGTTCTCCTCCACCATTCGGCCTAACTTTTGCATCCTCTTGACGCCAATCCTCTTCGCCCTGCTACTGTGCTGCTCCCGGTCACTGTCGTTGATCCGTCGATCCGCTACTTCCTAATCAGCACTTTTGTCTCTATTCAGCGCCTTTTTCACCTCTGACTCACTTATCGCATGGCCTCTTCATCACGCCTCGTGTACAGCCGCGCCGACCTCCTCTGCCTGAGGGATAACTTTCCCCTACCTCGCACCACGAGGCGAAGTCTGTGGTTCCATCGGGTACTAGCCAGGCGACCTCCCTTGATTCGCAGCGACGATCAGCCACGCCAGCTTCCCCATCAATCCTCTGCTCCCCAACCTCACCGACCAGTGACCTCCTTCCCTATCGTGAGTCAGCGAGATGCAGAGGGAATTCCCGACAACTACGATCGCCTCCCTATGCCTCCCTTCTCTCTCCCCAAGGAGCGATCAGCTGAGCGGCTCGCACACTCACGCGCCCACCTGCCTGGCTCTCCGCCGACGTCTGGCAACTCGACTCGCCCTGGAACAAGTGGATCAGTCGATCCGACTGCAGCAGCCTTCTCTTCCTCCGACCATCAGGCAGCGCACCGTAAGGTACTTGCCAGGAAGAGAACTGCATGTCGACGTGAGCGCCTTCAGCTGTTATCTGCGAATATCCGAGGATTCCACTCCAATCTCCACGCTCTACAGACTGTCCTCCCATCATATGACGTAGTGTGTCTGTGCGAAACATTCCTGACATCGGAGGCTTCGCCGATTGTCCCGGGCTTCAGCATTCACCGTAGGGATCGCAGCTCGCACGGAGGTGGGGTCGTGGTGCTTGTACGGGAGGAGATCGACGCCCTGCCGCTGGTTGTAGAATCGGCCATCAACCTGGAAGCTATCTGGCTCCGAGTGAGACGGCGCTCAGGTCGAGGTTGCTGCATCATCGGCTCTGTCTACCGCTCACCCAGCTCGTGCCCTTCCGCCTTCTTCGAGTCCTTGGAGGAAGCCATCGCCTCCATTCGCTCTGCCCATCCCAACTCGGAGATCATCATCTGTGGCGACACTAACTCTCATCTACAGGAATGGGGTGACAGTCGAACTGACAGTGCTGGTCGGTCTGCTCTTTCTTTCTGTATCAGCACTGGTATGGCTCAAACAGTCAGAGTTCCTACCCTCATTCTCGGATCCGGCAGTCGCTCAGTGATTGACCACTGCTATACTGACTTACCTGACCATGCTATTCACACCAACATCGTCCCTGGCATCGGATCACTGTGGGGTGTCCATCACCCTTGCCTCCACCCCCAACCGTGACCGGCCCTACTACCGCACCTTCCTCCAATACAATTGCACTGACTGGGATTGTCTACGAGCTCATTTCAGCGCAGTCGACTGGTCGCTGGTCTTTAGCGGATCGGTAGACGAGGTGTGGGAGAAGTGGCGGGCAAATGTTATCTCCGTTGTCAACCGCTTCATACCATCCAAGACCACGAAGCTGAAACCCAAATCTGCGCCATGGTTTGGCCTCAAGTGCATCCGTGCACGCGACAAGAAGATGGCTGCGTGGAGGCTTTGGCGTCGCAACCCCTGTGACGCCTCTCACAGCTGCTACCGCAAAGCCTGCACAGATGCGCGACCGACCTACGCAGCTGCACGCCGCTCGTATCTTCACTCAGTCGCTCTTGGCGTTGAGAACAAACCGGCGTCACCCAAGAGCTTTTGGAAAGCAATCAATGCTGCCATGGGTCGTCTACGTGGCCCCTCCATCCCCACGCTGCTTCACGACGACAAAGAGCTGTCCACATCGCGAGAAAAGGCTGAACTCCTAAACTCTTGCTTTGCCTCAAAAGCAAGCATCAACGACCAAGGTCGCTCACCACCGTCTCTCGAGCCGTTGACCGACGATGTGCTTGAAACTGTCGAGTTTGGAAACCATGAAGTGCTTCTCCTTCTTCAACGTCTCCAAGTCACCAAATCAACAGGCCCCGACGACATCAGCGCCCGGGTTCTCCGCGAGTGTGCAAGCGAACTCGTGTCCCCCCTCTCGCGGCTGTTCCGCCTGTCACTCACCGCGGGGCGTGTGCCACAAGGCTGGAAACACGGCCGCATCACTGCATGTCTCAAGGGAGGTGCAAAGAACAACCCCAAAAACTACAGACCCATCTCCATGCTACCTATTGTATCTAAAATGTTGGAAACGATCATCAACCGACGACTGCTACACTTCCTAACCGACCACAATGTGATTCAGGACCACCAGTTCGGCTTCAGGACTGGCAGATCTACTTTAGATATGGCCGTGAACGTCACCCAGCGCTGGTCGAATGCCCTAGATAGTGGTCGGGAGGTCAGAGTGGTGTCCCTTGACCTGTCAAGGGCGTTTGACCGTGTCTGGCACGAAGGACTCCTCGCCAAACTTGCAGCATGCGGAATTAGCGGCCGGCTACACAGCTGGCTGGAAGACTTCCTCCGCGGTCGTTCTCAATCCGTGGCCATCTGCGGTCAGGAGTCTACTGCTCTACCTGTGCGCGCCGGCGTCCCCCAAGGCTCAGTCTTGGGTCCAACGCTGTTCCTGGTGTTCTTGAGGGACATCGAGGACGGTCTGGCGTGTAGCTTGGACCTCTATGCTGACGACAGCACCCTGCATAGAGTCATCGAGAGTCGGGCGGATCGTGTGACAGCAGCCGAAGCCATCAATACAGACTTAAACACCATCCATCGTTGGGCAGATACGTAGTGCGCCAAGTTCAACGCCTCAAAAACTCGTGCGCTCACCATCAGTCGTGCTCGTGACGCTGCCAGTGCTCATCCACCGCTATTCCTCGCCGAGGAGCAAGTGGTGGAGGTAGCACAACTCTCCATCGTAGGACTGACCATCACCAACCGTCTGTCCTTGGGCGCCCACGTGAGAAAGATCGCCATCAAGAGTGGCCAACAGCTAGGAGCCCTCCGTCGTGCTGCGAACTGCCTTCCACGATCTGCGATGCTTGCCGCCTACAAAGGAACCCTTCGCTCCCGCATGGAATACCTCTCACCTGTCTGGTGTGGTGGTCCCCTGAGTGACTTGAGGCTCCTGTATCGAATACAGAGCCGATTTCTTCGACTAATGGACCTCCATGACCTGGACGCTAAGGACTTGAGACAGATGCGGCTTCAGCCACTGCATGAACGCTGGTCTGCCTCATCTTTGATCTTCCTTCTTCGAGCCGTGAATGGTGAGGCACCCCGTCCGATCCGCGACCTGCTCCCACGACCGGCTGAGTGGCGACGATCGACTCGTGCAGCTGATGCCGCGCACGAACTTGCTCTGAGTGTGCCGTCGTCTCGCACGGCTCATCACTCGTCCAGCTTCATTCCCCGGACTGTCAGACTCTGGAACGCTCTCCCCCACGAGCTGTTCGAGAGAGGTGTGACGCGTAAAACGTTGAAGACTGTGAAGATGTAATCCTTTTGAATGTACATGTAGTTCACTCCTATTTTTTTGCGGTGGATCTCGGTGTTCCTCACCAGATGTCACTGCCATAGGAGCATCCCTCCTTGTAAAATAAAAATAAAAATAAATAAAAATAAATAAATATACCAGCGGAGTCTTCCCCATCGAATGAAAGCTTCTAATGGATGGATGCCAAGCCGTCTTCTGAGATCCTCGGTAGGAGGAACCATCAGTGGCCAGATGGTTGGACAGTTTAAAAATCGCCATAAAATGATGGTATTTAAAGAAGTCAAGAAAACATAAAACATAGAAATTATCATTTTATTGCTTTAAAGCTTTCAGCCCTAGCTTCTACCAACTTGGTCATCTCATAAAAGTTCAAACATTTGAATTCCATATTTTTTTAAAAAAACATTCTTGAGCATCTGTTGGAAATTTGATGGTAAATGGCTCCATTAACGGCATGTTTTGATCAATGTTTGCATGAAATTCTCTCAAGACAATGTTGTGAGCATGTTTGATTGCTTTCAGATAGCTAAGCCATGTTGAATACAGCTCAAATACAGATTTATGCACCTTCGTGTATTCTGCGTATTTTCTTTCACTATCATATGCCATGCGGGAAAATTCTAGCAACTGCTCATCCACTTCTTTACACGCAGCACAAATATTGTGAGGCATGATTAACTGCCATTTTCTGCATGGAACTCGCTATTTCTAGATATATACATATGTAGTTCAGTATTACTTATGAGCCTGTTGTGAGTAGTGCATAAAGGTTGTTGCCGTCAAAATTGCATTAACTGCTTATCCAAATGAATTAAAGAAACAAATATACTATGTGGCATGGCAACCTGTCCATTTTGTGATTTAAAAATAAACGAAGCTGCAAGTATTTATTATATAATTATTATGAATAACGATTAAACTTAAAGGCATTTTGCCATTGCATAGATACATTTGTGGGTAAATGAGCATGCTGATTTCAGCTCTATTCGTACTTTTTCAATGGTCTAAAAGTAATTTGGATTCATTAATATGTTTAATTTTGTCAGAAATTGACAAAAAATGGTCTATTTTCTAATGTATTTAAATAATTGTCAAATTTTTATGGTCCCATATGCATAGACCCATGGGCCAAGTTTGATCAAATTCGAATTTGTTATCAGAAATAAGTAAACACTAAAAGTCAAAAAAATCTACATTGGCATCGACCACAGTCTCAGAGCAATGTGAAAAATGCATAGGGGTCCAGTAGCTTCCCCTAGGTAAAATATGACTAAATATTGCATATGTTCATTGAGTACGAAAGTTGGTGCCTGTCATTCTGCTGTTTTTTGTTTGCAGGATCTGCTTGCGAGCTCCTTGACACAACATGGGAACAATTGAAAAAGATTGTAAGTATTCGGATATTTTTGAGCACCGGTAATCACATTATACATGATTATTAGCTAAGTTTATTAATGGAATTAAATCGATTAAATAGAAATGTCTACCAACAAAGCTGCAATTTCATTTAAGAACATTGAGAGAAAGAATCTTTCCGTGATTTCTTTTTATTTGATTGCAGTTCTGTTGGCCGACATATCTATTTATCTGATGTCGATGGTAAATCGTTTTCACTAGATTATGCAAACATCAGATGAAAGAAAACCTGGCAACTATCCTCTCGCTGCGAATCTGTTTAATAAAAAGTCTTTTTGATGTTATTTTTTGAAATCAATTTAAGTGACATTGAACTTTTCAACCCTTCGCTCATATTCTTTTGAGTATTATCAAGATACACACGATTAAAAATGTCTTGAACAGCTTAATGATCATACACTACCGATAATTTTTTTAAAAAACTTTCATAATCTGTATGCTGGAATCTCCATAGTCTTCAAAAGAACATACTTGTATTATCATTCCATATGACTGCCAAAATATAACAGTCATGTCTCGTGTTTTTGTTTTTCTGTATTCATCACCAGAAAATAACCTCTCGCTTCTTGTTGCTGTTATTCCAATAAATAGCACATTGTTGTTTGATGACACTTCCACACTGTAAACCGTCAGTTACCTAATAGTTTCGCTGCGGAACCACATCATAAAAAAAACTATTGGGTAACCAAACCACCTCATAAAAATAAACTAAGCTTTTTTGGCAACCAAACCGTGTTAATCTGGTAGCCATGGTCTTAAATTTCATTGGAACTTTTCAAATTAAGTTGAATTGAATACTACTGATAAATGAACTGAACAGTACTTAATTATTTTGAGCATAAGTCGTATTTCATATGTAATTTTGATTATGTAAGATGAATAGTAGTTTTGAAGTTTTGTGAAATAGAAGTCACTTCTTATCTCCTTCTTCACAACCCCGTAAATGCTCAACTTCATTTACTGAATTGACTAAAATGATTTGAATCGAAACGATAACTTCAATGCAACCACATTCATTTATGTATCAACATAATTGTTGTTCATTTTGTGAATTATAAGCAGTGGCGTCTTCTCCGTACCTGCGAGGTTTTCGGCGCATCCTCAAAAATAATTTACCAAAATTTGTAAATGAAAAGTGTCATCATTCATTAGATCTCATTTAAATTCGATAGCTTCTCGTGATAGCTGTGCGTTTTCCGTCTAAAGTCAGACGCTCAACCTCAGAGTGAACAGTTTTGCAGCGCGTGCTCGAATCATAGCTGTTTTCTTCGAACAATTAGACATGATTCAGACGGAGAATTCATGTTCAGAGAGAGAGAGCGAAAGAGAGTTGTGTGCGTGTGAGGCAGTAAGCGCACGCGCCCGCGCCAATATTGGCTTTCCCGATAGACATGATGCTTTGCCTTCTCCAATTTTTGCAATGAAATTCTGCGCAATTCTTGATCGAGGCGCGGTACCTAAATATAGAAAGGGAAGCGCAACACAATTATTCCTGCCTTCGTTTCTAGTCAGAAAGGCCTATACGTCAACAGTAGCAGATGGCTGACGTTCAGAAGCGACTGCGATAAAGTTTGATGAACGTTCGCCAATCAGTGCACAGTAATGCATCTGACTCGAACACCCAGATTCGGTAGAATTCCATTTGTTTTTACGTGATTAATGTGACGCTATGTTTAGTACTGCAGATGAGATCATGACCATGCCTTTCGTCCGAAGGGAATATACTGAAAAGATGAGAGTCGTCAAGCAAGATAGGGCCAACACCTGATATAAAAATTGAAAGTAC
>CAJQUW010011305.1:0-88315 GCA_907163375.1 Prostheceraeus crozeri | reverse complement strand
CATGTCGTATAGCATTGTATCGCAGATTTGCTTTCATTCGTCGGAGAGCTTGAATGGCTGAGAAAACTTTTGACTTTTACGTTTCGTCATTTTACGTTTCGCCATTTTCCGTGTTAGTCTTTGCTAAAAACCTATCTTTACCACATTTGCATAGGTACTAACTATTGCGACATAAGTGACACTCGAAATGAGCAATGTCACAGTGGTTACATTGGCAAAGTTGAATGCAATTACGTATGAAACAGCGTTGACAAAAAGCATGCTTACATCTCTTGAAGATGCGCTTTTCATTTCCATCCTTTCGCTTACATACATCGCAACACATAGTTTCACCGTTACTGATGTCTATAGCAAGTCTTTTTGAAGATATGAATTTGCTAGCCTTTTCTAAATAATAGACGCATGTACAGAAGGAATATACTTCGAGAGTGAGCAGACATAGCTCGAAAACCAGTTGTGCTACAATCAAGTACCACTGCATTTTCAATTTTTCTTTATGGAAAGTTGAATGTGAATATCTGAAATCGCTTCAATCACTAGACTGCTACCATGATGGTTAAATGCGTTAAGACGTTCAGCAATTTTTATCATATGTCTTTTAAAAAATTCTTGGGGGTGATCTACCACTTCCATTGAATAAGAAGCAAAATGGAAAGAGCGAGTTTCCACCTCTTCCTTTCCAAAATGACTAAACTTAATTTTCGCAACTAATCGCACCATGATAATGCTATCAGAGAATGTATTCATTAACTCTAGAAATAGAGTGCTAGCATCATCGACCACTGCTTCGATGTCGGTCTCATCTTTATGAAATTTTATCACATAATCTTGAACAGCTCCTTTTAAACTTTGCCTATGAAACGTAATGTTCCGCAGTCGTTTGAGAAAGACATGATCGCCCTTTATCTAACCCATCCATTGCATGAAAACAACAACTCTTCTCATAGTAACATTTATTGAATAATGGTAACAAGCATGCATTATAAATCAATGGTTTGAAAGAGATAAAATAGATACAGCTGGTAACTATCATACAGCGAGCAATGATAACCATACAGGACTTTGGCAGTGTTGAGGTAAGGAGGAAAGAAGCATTGGTTATGAACGTAGCTACTACAACGAACAGACAAAATAGGAACACACAAATCCTTAAAACGTTTTGTGACTTCATGATAATGTTGATTCACTCTACTATCCCAAGGTGGGAGCAAATTATCATCAATGATTAGATTGGGAAATACTTTCCTCTCCTTAACAGGATTATTACAAAAGATGCGTATAACATTGAAAGCAGCTAACCATCGTTTAAAGTCAATAAGAAGAGCACTCTCACAAGAAAAGCCATAGTCTTGCAAATATTTCAGATTAAGTCCATGAATGTGTTTTCTCGCCATTGATCAACATTGGGATCGCAGTTGGCATGTTGATGATAGACACTAACAATCTGATATGTCCAATTGTTCATAGCAATAGCACTGAGCTCCTGTACAGGTTCACCCTCACAATCCATAAAAATGATGATAGAAGCCTAAAACGGAAATTTACACATCTAAGGAAACGTTCTATAACATATTACAAATGAAGAATTACATCGATGCTTTTCACGACAAAATACACAAATGATATGATGGCAACGAAGAAGTAAAATGTATCTAATAAGACCACGTCTACGACACTCAAAGCACATAAGCGAATTGTCATAGGGTAGAGTTAGGAAAGGACTAGCAATTCTCCTTCTTTGATTTGCGTTTTGATGTAGCATTCTTCTCCGACTTGCGCTTCGTACCACTGCTGTTAAGGATTTGATCAATTATGTCGTCCACGTTGGGTGGTTTCGGAATATATAGGATGGATTCCATATGCATGGAGAGAGAGGCTATTTTATTATCCTTGTGTCGACCATAATATAGCCCATTCACTTTGAAAAGGATATCCCAAGTACCTTCTCCGAGCTCATCACATCTGATGGGTATTGAATGATCTCCCTCCTTCTTATAGTAAGTACACCAATGTGATACCGGTAGGCAAATGTGATTACCATCCCAAATCTTTCTATAGGGAGTATCCTTGTCATCTCTCGCCTTCCACTCTTGAGCAAGAGGAGTAGGAATGTCCATATTTAATGTCACGTACTCCTCAATAATATCAAGTTGGTGGCGAATGTACGGACTCACGGGGATCAGTATGTAGTCCCCATACTGATTGTGCATTATCTTGACATCCGTGGAAGGGAGCATTCCCGTTTGGAGTACTACGCTATGATCATCATAACGCAAGGCTTGTTTAAATTTACGCTGTAGCGGTGTAGGATTATGTACCTTGGATGTTTCTTCCACTGGCCTCAGTTGTAGATGATCTGACCGTAGCGAACCTTGTAACGTTTGACCGCCATTTTGTCCTACTAGTGCAGCAGATGGAGTAGATGCCTGAAAATGAAAAAAGATTGTATTAAGTTTACGTTCAAGGGAGGAGAGGGAGGGAAGTAGCGACTTACCATTTTAGTTGGATAATAGAACAGGGAACTAGAGAGAGAAAATGTGCGTCCGTCACTCGTGTGATTCAACGATGGAATGATTCTCACTGTGGAAGGCTCGCTATTTATAAAGAAATGCTTGATTCTCATTGGATGATGATCCTCATTGGACAATAACATCAAGTTGATTCCAAATCTGGCATCCGTTTACCAATCCGATAGTTCGTTTTGAAGCTACAGCCCAAAACGTCCCAAATTCTAACTCTGTCGTTTTTCACCAATGTCCCAAAATCTTAAATGGCGTCTCACATGTAAACGAAGGCAGATACGAACAAGGCGATTCTTTCACTGAATTTGTCTCACTCTTAGCTTTCAAACGAGCTATCGCACGACAAAATCCGTCCACTGGAAGCAAGCCGTCCAGGGGGGGGGACGTCAGCCGAAAATTTTTTCTCTCCGATTTCGCTGGAAACATCCTTCCTAACCCAAAATTTCACGTAGATTCCGAATCTGGCCTCCGTTTTCTCATCCGATGCTTCGTTTGGACGCTACACACCAAAAACATCACACACTATAGCCTCAAGACTAATCCTGGCGGTCGCCCACGTCAACCTAGACGGTCGCCCACGTCAACCAGGCGGTCGGACCAACTCACCCGAGTCTCACACTCTGTCGTGCCAGAGGGGGGGGGGACGTCAGCGAACATGTTGTGAACGTGGACCCACCCGGCCGGCACACCACGACAGACCACAACCTCTGTCGTTCCAGAGGGGGGGGACTCAGACACGAAGCACCACGGCGGCCGACCACGACACTCTGCCGTGCCAGAGGGGGGGGGACGCAGCGATGGCCGCCATCTTGCGCGGTCCAGAAGTGGAGTTTTGCTTACTACTGGCTTCAATTCAGTTTCTTCGGCAATCTACTCCTGATTTCATTGCACCAGAAGATTGGCCCTCAAAAAGTCCAGACTTAAATGTCATGGATTACTGTGTTTGGAGCTTGTTATTAGCAGAAACTCAGAACTGTCGACGTGACATAGACTCTGTTAATGATTTGAAAACGTGCTTGGCAAGAGCTTGGAATGATATCCCACAAGTTACCCTTCAAAACGCCACACGAGCTTGGATTTCAAGGTTAAGACGCTGCTATGAAGTACACGGACGACAGTTTGAGTATCTATGAGTGTTATATAACATTTGTCTTTGAAAAACTTTGTAAAAATTATTCTTTGTAAAAATAAATCTCTGTTTGACAAATTTCCCGCTTTTCTAGCGACCACCCTGTATGATGTTGAATCACTGTTCACGAACATACCTGTAAATGAAACAATTGAGCTGGCGGCTAATTTAGTCTATGATGAGAATTCAACTAATAAGCCTTTGTTTGGCAGGGATGTATTTAAAAAACTGTGCCTGTTTGCCACGAGTGGTCAATTTTTATTTAATGACCAAATGTTTAAGCAGATAGATGGTGTAAGTATGGGTGCCCCCCTTGCTCCTACACTCGCAAATCTATTTTTGTCACATATGGAACAAAATTGGATGAATGAAGAATGCAGTCCACTTTATTACGCAAGATATGTAGATGATTGCATTTGCGTTTTTGATGATATAAAGAAAGTAGAACGGTTTCACCAATTTTTAAATAGACAACACAAAAATTTAAAATTTACTGTAGATATTGGAGGCAATAGTATAGCATTCTTGGATGTTAAAATAAATATTACGAATAATTTGGAAACTAGCATCTTTAGAAAAGAAACGTTCATAAATGTGCTATTAAATTTTGAAGCAAACTGTCCAAGAGCGTGGCACCGGGGTCTGGTTATTGGAATGCTGAGTAGAGCATATACGGTAGCCAGCAATTGGAATATATTTCATGATGAAATTGAGAAAATTCTGAAAATTTTTGAATGCATCTGGTCTGTCCTTCGCTGCAGGTCAGGCACATGAACCTTTAAAGCTGCAACTACCAAATCTGTAATAATATTCGAGATGTGCTGTTACCGGCGACTACTCCGTGTTCCATGGACAGCGAGAAAAACGAATGCGTCATTTCTTACGGAGAAAAGGACAGAAATTACATTGTTCCCTAAAATCACCAGAGCAAAGTCTGCATTGTTTGGGTACGTCATACGAAAAGAAGGAGTGCTACCGCTGATGCTGACCGGGAAGATCGAGGGGAAGAGAGCGGGAAGACGACAGGGAATGGTGTGGCTGGACGACATCAAGAAATGGACGGGCTGATAATGAGACAACTCGCCACCTGTGCAAGAAACCGCGAGCTTTCCGGCATTGTGCGCCAACTTCGACCCGCAGATGCGACCTAATGGATGGATGTTTTACCGATGTTATGTAATAGTAGTTATATCGGTAAAACATCGAGGAACCTTAAAATAATACATAATTAAATACATCTACTTTGTCGCAGTAAAAATAAGCGGAATGAAAAGAGTTATTCGAGTGCGTATGCCCCACGCAGATAAATTGCCTTCGGTAATCTAAGCGCGCCTGTAGTATGTCCGTAGCGATTATGATTTTGCGAGTGTTGAAGATTTCAACATTAACATTTTCAAGCGTGCTCATGATAGTGTGGGCGACTTATTCCAATGGTGTTGACTGTGCGTTGTGGTCTCCGAGCCTGAATCGACGACACGAAATGTCGATTAACCGTATTTTAAGTTGCACCACATATAGGCCTGCGTTTAGGTTACATGCATTTAAGTTGGCATCTTCATCCCTTGGAATAAGTTGCCAAGGAATAAGCGCATCTCTGCGTGATATGCTTCATCACCAGAGCCGCTTCTCACATAGGCTCCTCCGTTTCCATGTTTGATCAAGAGTCGCATATGAATAATCGTTTCAATCATTTGGCCAATAGTTTTGTCAGATACCACTATTTTCTCAAGGTGTTAGACATTTATGCAGAACAGTGAAAGCGCGATGAATTGTAATACTATTTGATATAAGTGTGAAATCTTCGCAAGTCGTTAATCTTCTCACTTTGACCAACTAAGCGATTTTTTATAAAATAGCGAGTTATTTATAAAATGAATTAAGAGTGGACATGCTCAGATAATTGTGATTCCCTGCTCTAAATTTATTGAAATTACGATTCTGCAGGCAAGAGATACCAAAACATATAAGAAAAATGCAGAAACGCTCTCACTTTGTGTGCGTCCGACAGTTACTTATGGTGGAACGCTTCAGCAAGAAGTTTTCATAATAGCATGAACTTAGCTAGCGGCAGCGTAGATATCAAATTACATCAAGTAAAAGGAATTGATAGGAGATTTTTATTGCGCCTGACTTGCTTCTGTCTCAATATATCGAACCAAAATTCTGTCGCCCGTACAAAGAAAACAGCTTCACTTTATAATTAAGAATTCCACTGATATTTTTAGACAAAAGGATTGCTTGGGAAGAAGGTTCGCGTGTTAGCATCAATCGCAATGGATGACTTTTCTGATTTTTTTATTTTTACAGCAAAATTTCACAGAAACTGTGTAGCTCATAGAAGCTTTTGCTTGAATAAATTGAGAGCATGTTTTTACAATTTATAATAGCAAAATTTTCAGAAAGATTTTTTATGTGGATGATGACCAGTTCCGTAATAGACTCATTCGAGCAATTCACCGTGTGAGTAAGTCTAGCAAAACCTTGGACAACATGTGAAAGCATGCTGGTAGCAGTCACCGACAGAGAGGGATTTCCTGCGCTGGACAAGGAAATCATCACCTGGGATTACGGCTCAGCAGCAACTGCGAGAATGTACTGACAGGGGTTTAATTATTATTGTCCATTTTCAATATTTCAAGCAATTCTCGCTTTTTAAATGATAAATGTTTCGCATTTTTCCCTCAGTTATATTTACTAGCTTGATTTGAGCTGTGTCTGGGTTTCAGTATTGCGACTACAATAGGCTTTAGAAGAAACAGCTTCCAAAAGTGTCGAGAGCTAATTTTTTTCTGGCGTCCAAGTCTCCGCAAATGATATTTCAACGGTCATTTGTGACATGCATGTTATAGGCCTGCATGAATTACATGGGCTTGTTCGGTGTGCATCCTCATAACTATGAAAATCATAAATGGTTCTGGCTGTGATATTTTATAATTCGCGTTCAAAATACATTTGTTCACCTACATGGATTTGGAAAATGTTTGTGATTACTTTCACTCAAATTCATTTCAGATTACCTAAGTGTTATATTATGCAACCAATTTATGAAGTTCACTTATGCATTTACACAGATCGCATTAAATTTAACAAAATTATGTTGATGAATGTTAAAATGCTGTATCTACGAGTAAATTATTACAAATTCCAAACACAAAATAAAGGCCACGAGAAAAAGCATGCAAAAGTGCGTACCCCTATACTTAATCAAAAATCTCTGAACAATTGTCATGAAATCTAGCATTGAATAATTTAATGCTTTTGAAAGTAACAAGGTCAACTAAAAATGCAAAATGAATGACACAATCGCAAGGAGCAAACGCGAATTTCTGGTATCCTTACGTCTCATGGAATTTGAAGTCCTATGCTTCGAACACTTTTAGAGGACTGAAGTTACCCTGAGTGCTCTACAGACAAGAAGTGGCCAATAGAAAATAGGCTAGCTGAAAAGGCTTCGATTTTGCAAAATGAAAATTGAAAAACCAAAAAGCGGATGATAGTTTTCATGATATGCCATGTCCAGCAGCAGAATGATGTCGGCTACTGACTACAGTCATCCTCAAAGCAAAGCAAGTCGACTTTTTCGACTTCGATTTCGGCTTAATCCTGTTTTGCTACACGATTCTTTTTCCGAGGGAAAGCGCCGAAGTAGTCGGTTTTTATGAGAAAAGGACAGGGTGCGAGTACACTGCCTTGAGGGACACCAACCTTGGAAAGCGATGCTTATGGCCGATTAAACAATAAAAATATATCACTTACTAAGCTTATCTGCGTGACTTTTGAATATTGTCGTTACTGCTTTGTTATTGCTACTGCTCTAACCTCACTCTATCCCCGACAAAGTGCTAATTTAGCAATTTTTTGCCTGATTCATGCGGCACCTGAAAAGTAACATCACAGAACCGCCATCTTATTTCCTGTCTAGATTCAGATTGCATAGATTCCAATCACTCTAACAGCAAAATGAATCTTACCTGTGCAAACTTGGATGTCAAATCAATTTTATATATATCAACAATCCTCCTTAGTGCGCCGAGATCATTGTTCACAATAGCGTCGTAGTATTGTAGAGCCGTCGAAGTCATGATATCATAGATAAGAGAGAAACACAGAAATCGCCGCAAGGATTCGAGGGCCAATGAACTATGATTAGTACTCACAAGAATCTTCTACAGCCACCACAAACACATCTTGAGCTATGTTGACTAAGAATCGATAAAACCTCTTCTTATAACTATTCCAACTGTCTTTCGCGTCACAACTTCAATGATGGCGTATTTCTCTCTAACACTCTCCCTAAAATGTCCGTCGTGCTCCCATTGCCTTCCCCAATGTCGATTCCTCTTACCGTTTCGTCCCAATAGACGAGAACTATATCAGGAGGCTATGGATGTTGCTAGGATAGATCGATAGAGACAGGGAAGGAAAGGCGGAGACGACAGGTGAATGCAGAAGGGAGGAGAAGATGAGACGAATGAGGAGAAGTGTTCTAACATTGAAGAGAATCAAGATTTTTTAATAATTTACTTTTAGTGATTCGAAATTTAAATTGCAGACTTCATATCCATAGATTCTGAAGTGATTCCAATCTCGGGATCCAATTGGCTTTTGCAAATTCCGAAATTTCTTAATCCACCCTCACAATCGTTAATTTCAATAACAATGTGCAGCATTGTAATAGTAATTTAGTAGATTATAACTTATTGCCAATGGAACTGCAAATATTTTTCGATGTTCTTCCTTGCAGTACTAATTTGATGTATGTGTTACATTGTGGCCTGTATCACAGTAATCATTTGTTGCATAGGACTATTATTGTCATATGAGACATGTGAGAAATGTCTCACTTGTATATATAGTGGATGAACAGAAGAGTCCATTTCGATAAATTAAAATTAATCAAACATTTTTAACATTTTTATGTTTGAAAGTCAAATGGCAAAATGCTTTCATGAAGCATTTTTGATTTTGATGTAAATCTTTTTGGCAAGTCACAAAGATCTTAATTCTTTTCAGGAGAAGAGTAGGGATTTCTAAAGTTTGTCTATTCCCTTTTTATGTTCATATTGAATCCACATTCCATTCAGTACTCAATGTATAAATTTTTGCTATAAATCATTAGTTACTGAACTGAAGGTAAAGAATAAGGCAGAATACACATTACACATTAACATATTGAGCTCGCGAGTATTCATCAGCAGAATGCAAAATGAACTTGATATCTTATACTTATGGAGAAAATTACAATTTAGGGGTTCATGATTCTACGCTAATCAAACAGGTTTTCCTGCAGGGAACGAGGCCGCAAATGAGACTCACAGAATGTTGTACACCCTTTGCCTACTACGGATCTGCACGTCTGCCGAGTTCTAGTTAGTTCCTCTTCTAGTCAGACACGATCAAAAAAAAACACATACTAATCCAATGGGATGCAGATTGTTGTTTCTGGTTAAAATGAAATTTTCTATGTTTTCGCTTATTACGGCAAAAGTACTGAGTCTAGAGCCACAATTTTTTAACATGGAATGTATTCAGGTCATTTGCTATCATGTGCATCTGTTATTATCATGTTTCTGATCGGTAATGTATGCGAGAATATGGTTAGATATGGGTTAAATTACTCAAAAATTTTTTGTATGCCGACCTTAGGAGGCTTGTCAAAATCCCATTGTGACTAGCTTCATAGAAAGGATTCCATGAACATGATAGCAAATGACCTGAATACATTCCATGTTAAAAAATTGTGGCTCTAGACTCAGTACTTTTGCCGTAATAAGCGAAAACATAGAAAATTTCATTTTAACCAGAAACAACAATCTGCATCCCATTGGATTAGTATGTGTTTTTCTTTGATCGTGTCTGACTAGAAGAGGAACTAACTAGAACTCGGCAGACGTGCATATCCGTAGTAGGCAAAGGGTGTACAACATTCTGTGAGAGTCTCATTTGCGGCCTCGCTCCGTGCAAAAACTCGTTCTCAGGCTGACGGACTATTTACAGTCACTTTTCAACCTGATTATCAAAAAGAAAATATCGTTAGAAGAATTTTGACTGATTTTTCATATTTGTTGGAGAAATTCTGCTTGCATGGTGTTAATTCATAAATGTTGTTCAACATCTGGAGTAAGTAACCGTTTTTGAAAGATAAAGATACAGAAAATATGATCAGATGATAATATAATATAATATTGTTTTGCTATTCTTGATTTCGAGGTCTACAAGACCTGACTGACACCTTTCGTTTAACTTCTGTTGTTCTTTGATGTTGATATTTTTTACTGATCTTCGTATAATTTGGTAGCAATTGATTTTCTTTGCATATTAAATTAAATTGAATGTCTTTATCTAATTTCATTTGTGTAGAGTCTTTTCTGTTTTTCTAAATTCATGCTTTTCCGTTGCTGTCAGTGTTTTTAGAATTATGAACGAATATCATTTTATTGCGAAGTATTTATTTAGCGGCGTTTCGGTCTCTTTTACACGGACCACTTTCAAGCTTACATTATGAAAAGTGAGCTACAGTAATATTGAAACAGGGATATTCCCTGTATTGAAATTTCAAAATTATCTCAACTGTTAGACACTTGTATAAAAAGCTCAAAGATATGTACACAGATAGTTTAAAAAGGGAAGGGGAAATAGAAATCAAGAAATGATATTCAGATGCCTTGTCAATCCTTTATCGTGTTGATTCAATTTAGGTGCAATCTCTTTGATCAATATAGCCTCAGCTATCTGCAATGAATTCTTATCTGCATAGCGAGCTAAAATTTCAGTATTTGTTATCAGATTTCTTGGTTTCTGTTGATGTACATTTATGTGATGAGATTTAATAGAACCATTGTTCTCATGCTGTTTCATCCTCACGTTCATTAAATTTGTTGTTTATCCTATATAATGAGCATTATTACGCATGCTCTCATTGCAAGAATATTGATACACAACATTGTGGTTTGAATGAAAAGAGTCCATTTTCGTTTTGATTGCATTCGCCAACTTATAATTTTTGTAGTAGACTCTTACGTTAACATCAAATGATTCAAATTTTCCTTTTACATTGTCTTTCACAATTTTTTGGATTCTTTTTTTCCTCCACTCGGTAATTTGATGTCAATTGACCTTTATAATAAAAATGACATTCGTTTTTTCTACTTTTTCTTCGGGATTGAAATATTTTTTCAGAATCACTTTTATTTGTTCATCAATTATGCTCATGGGATAATGGCTGTTGGTAAGTATCCTTTTAACCTTTTCTATCTCCTCTTGAAAAGATGTCCAGTCTGAACTTATATGTAGAGCTCTATGGAAATGCGTGAAATTAGATAAAGACATTCAATTTAATTTAATATGCAAAGAAAATCAATTGTTACTAAATTATACGAAGATCAGTAAAAAATATCAATATCAAGAAGGAAAAGAACAACAGAAGTTAAACAAAAGGTATCAATCAGGTCTTGTAGACCTCGAAATCAAGAATAACAAAACAAAATTACTATTAATGAGAAAGGAATTGACTGCACACTTGATAAATATATATAATAATATAAAGCATGTGAAGCAGTGCACTTACAAAGCTTCTGTTAGCATTTTCAGATGAAACAAACTGAATTATCCTACACTGAAATGAGCTGCCTTGACAACATGTTTGGAATCAATCTTTGAAGAAAATGGCACTATACGTACGAGTTATCTGAGCTTCTCTACTACTCGCAACGGTAAGCTAAGATCTTCGTATCTTGGATCGTTTTGGGTATGAACCAATGTCAAGCATTGAAGAGACTCTACATGTGACGCGATCACAGAATTTCCCGTTTGTCAAGTGCTGGTTGTTTGTAATAATACCATTTTGTTCAATTGTCATTTTGCACAATCAGTATGATTACAAGCAGTGGCGGCTCGTCCATTTGGGCAGGTGGGGCACTGCCCCACCTATTGAAATGTTGTCTAACTTACATAACCAGCAACATCAGTAGTAGACTCCATTTCTTGATCATAGCCTAAATTTCAACTATACTTCATGTACATCTATTCCATTTGCGCGACAGTGACACTAGCAGAATCCATCAATCGTTTTCAAGACTGATGGGCGCGCCCAAGCATCGAGATTGAGATGACATGAGAGTGGTTCCTTTCACGATCAGAGCGAATAGACAGAATTAACACGCGATGAATGCGTCAAAGAATGGGCACTCGAGAGGGAGCCCTAACGCTTCTGATTGGTTAACCGTCAATGCAAAGACAATGCATTGTGATTCCCTTTTTACTGAGTGAGGTGATGTGAGGTTAGCACCAGCGATCAGTCCATGAATATAGTCCGGGAGCTAGCGTGAAGTTGTGCAGGGAACGAGGTAGTACATAAAACTTTCACATAGCATAGTACACCTCTAACCTACTGCAAAACTTCGCGTCTGCCGGATCAGATCATTTGCTTTTCAGAAATAGAGAGGATAACACAATCCTATGTATTTCCAGTGGTAAAATTGTGACATTTAAGGTGTTGACTCCATTTTTTCGAATTTTTGCTCATAAAAGTTACACAAATTGGTATTTTGTTGAACTGGTTATTATAGAAATCATCTACAGATCATGATCTTTCAAATGAGTTATCATTCAGTGACAGATGATGAAGTAAAGTGTACAAACAGACACTTTTCGTTGGTGTAACTGCAAATTTTAACATAGAAATTTCAGGAAAATTGTTGATATACTGAAACGAAAAGTGTCTGTTTGTACACTTTACTTCATCATCTGTCAGTGAATGATAACTCATTTGAAAGATCATGATCTGTAGATGATTTCTATAATAACCAGTTCAACAAAATACCAATTTGTGTAACTTTTATGAGCAAAAATTCGAAAAAATGGAGTCAACACCTTAAATGTCACAATTTTACCACTGGAAATACATAGGATTGTGTTATCCTCTCTATTTCTGAAAAGCAAATGATCTGATCCGGCAGACGCGAAGTTTTGCAGTAGGTTAGAGGTGTACTATGCTATGTGAAAGTTTTATGTACTACCTCGTTCCCTGCACAACTTCACGCTAGCTCCCGGACTAATAGACAAAATGTTGCTTCAACCGTGTAACTAAATGCAGTGACATAGACTTACACATGTATAGCATGTTGCTAACATATTCTTTGCTTTTCATTTACAAAATAAGATCCTTTTAGACTAGATTTTTGATTATGTAAAAATTTCATGCTTATGCCCCACCTGGACCAAATGTCACGAGCCGCCACTGATTACAAGTATAAAGGACAATAAATCCCATCAATACCAACTTCATTTCCTAAAAATGCATTTATTTTCTATAGTTTCAGAAACTTGAGTTAATTTCTATAAGCGTCATGTAATCTTGTTCTGTCACTGAAATAATGAAACATAGGAAATTCTTCCAAGAGTTTGCCATGCATTGTAAGTATGAATTTAGGGACTGTCTAAATGCAACGGACAAAATTGTGGTCATTTCGGAGGAAATGCAGCGCATCAGATTTCTGTCCTCCTTTCATGTAATGAAATTTTGTTTTGAAAATGTCTAAAACTATCAATAAAAAATACAAAATCACTTTTCCCCAGCACACTGATCACCATTGGCGATTTCTCAGGGTAATTAGGGTAAACAGTGTTTACTGTCAAATTTTCATGCAAAACCAACTTTTACCGCTTCATTCTCAATGATAGAGCAGCAGTTCATCCTTACTTTCGTTGTCTTAATTTGTTAATAATGTTAATTCTTATTATAGGCAATAATTAATATTTGTAATACTATATTTGGAGCTCATTGGTAAAACATGACAAAATGGTGAAATCTACATGGTGAAAGAAGATTTAATGTTACAGATCTGAGGTGATTATTTATCAACATAGAAACAACCGTCTGTTGATAAACGTCATCCAATAATAACTCTAGTTGGCAGACATTGGGGCGCATTAGGGTAGACACTCCTCTCAAACATTACCCTGTGTTGCGGAAATGCTATCTGTCTTACTTCTTCAGCATGAGCGAAGCAAGTTCACCGATCGACTCGTGTGCATGTTTAACCTACGGATATTTTAGATCTTGGATGCCTTATCCAATTTATGTCAGAACGCTGAGGATATCTTGAAATGCTGCTTACATATGAACACGTATATACGAAGTATTAGCGATATAAGATCCGATGAAACATTTCAAGATGTCATAAGATTATTGACAGATTGTTGGGATAATGCACCAATTGCTTTACCAGTCACTCGTTGTGTTACGAACTCTGATGGTTCAGTAGTACTTCATAATACTTGTTCATCCACCATGGAACGGTTTCAAGATATTGAAGAAGTGAAGCCATTTCAGTTACTTCATATCAAAAGGTTTCCAGTTTATTCGAAACAATTTCTTAATGATTTGTTTTGTTCTATCGATAAGTGTAAGATGTATGTTTTGTCAGACAAATTGTGCGCTGAATTGAAAGTTTTGCATATAACAGTAGTAACCCCATCTCAGACGCAAGTGCAGTGCGGTGCAGTGATGAGTCATCGATGAGTCATCATGCTGACTCAGCCCCCCTGAAGGAAGGGAGTTTGCCAAGGATGTGATGGAATGATGGGTCCGTGAGGAGAAAACTGTTCCCTACCCCCTCTGGAAGGAAGGAAGGAAGGAAGGAGTGATGAGGCAAGGGGTGGAATCTCGGAAGGATAGAGTGAGAAAAGGCGGGTGTTGATGGTGTTTGGGATGAGAAACGTTGGAAATCGTCATGAAGGAGGGTTTGGATTGGAAATTGGAGTTCAGATGTGGAATCTGCGTGAAATTTCGGGTGGGGAAGGATGGAAGGAGGAGCAGCAAGGGGTAGAATCTCTGAAAACGGCAGAGTTGGAAAAAGGCGGGGTCGGGTGGTTTTGGGATGAGAAAAGTTGAATTTCGTCATGAAGGAGACCTCGGATGGGAAAATGGAGTGCAGATTCGGAATTTTTGACCAATTTTGGGTTAGGAAGGATGTTTCCAGCAAAATCGGAGAGAAAAAGTTCTGACCCCCCCCCTCCTACCAACCTTCCAACTTTGGTTCCAGAGATGGTAGAAAGTCGTGCAATAGCTCATTTGAAAGCTAAAAGTAAGAAAAATGCAGTGGAAAGCTCAGTTTGGTCTAATTTTCCTGGGTTGAGGGAGGACAATGGCAGGAAAACGTCAGAGTTGAAAAAGTGAGGTTTTGGAGGTTTTGGGATGAGAAAGTCCATGTTTCGGTATGAAGGAGTGCTCGGATGGGAAAATGGAGTGGAGATTCGGACGTTTTGGCCACTTTTGGGTCTAGGAACGTCTTCCCAACTCAATCGGAGAGAAAAAGTTCTGACCCCCCCCCTCGGCAACGATCTTCCAACTTTGGTTCCAGAGATGGTAGAAAGTCGTGCAATAGCTCATTTGAAAGCTGGGAGTGAGACAAATTCAGTGGAAAAGATGGCTTGTTCGTATCTGCCTTCGTTTAGAGGTGAGACGTTATTGAAATTTGGGACATTGACGAAAAAACGACAGAGTTAGAATGTTTATGAAAATCGCTCTAGCGGGTGAAGCAAGCCTCGGACGGGAAAACAGAGACCAGATTTGGAATCAGCGTGCCATGTTACACCTGAATGTCATTCATGCTATGTCTCCGAAGTGAAAGGAAGAAAGATGACAGAAGCAGTAAAGTTTACGAATGAATTTTGTTCACTACGTTTTCATCGACAAAGTATTCGTGGTGTGATTAGGGACTACATCATCTCCTTTCATCATGAAAAGGCAGACTTAGAATTTGCTATCGCTAAAGGTTACTTCGTTTTCCAACAGCTCATGGACAGTTTGATAAATAAAGATGTGAGAGGACGATTAGTTGCAGAGATCGAATTTGAGAAAGTGACTGATGAACATGCAGGTGAACGTGTAGTGTTTCATTTTGCATCCTATTCTGCAGAGACGATACATGATCCCAAAGATTTCTATCATTGACACATGGCGAAAATTGCATCTCGACTAGATTCATTTCATGAGCATGGATCCAACTTGCTCTTATGTCGCATAAAACACATTCATATTCAACTCAATGTGCTAAACTAGATTTGGGAAAAGCATTCATGAGTCAGTCGTCCGCGTGCCTCCTTTTCCCTGCCGCAACGAAGTCAGGGGAGAAACGGAGGTCTCTGATTGGCTCACATAGTGTCAAATGTGGATTCGCGGGAGACTATAAAAGCAGACGTCTCCCCATTTTCTCTTTATTTCATTCTCTTGACTTGGAAAGTGCGCGTGACTTGCTGAGGCCATTCTCCGTCTCAATTTTGTCTCATCAATCCTGTTTGCAAATTTACAAGTGAGTGTCATGACGGTGTGGCCTAAACCTTACCAGCATTTTAGAAGAGGGACGCAGGAGAGTGTGTGGCCGATGATTGTGCAAGCTTATTTTGTTGAACCATCGCCACCACCACCACCGCCTCCACCACCTAGACGCTTTACCTTTAAGTCTTTTAGGGAATTGAAACTCAATTCGGGTCCTAAGCCCAAGACATTTAATTTACTGGACGATGACGAAGACTTAGACTTTGGTGATAAGCTTCAAATCCTGTGAACGCTCCAAAAGTTCCTCTTAAGGGCCACCTCATATGTCACTTCTAAGCTAACAATTTTCTTTTCTCTGATGATCATGAATGTACTTAGTGTTATTCTTTCGTTACAGACTGCCATGGCCATGAATCCTACTCCAACTGCTGCATCACTGAATCCTCAACATCTCGAGCTGTGGAATCCGAAAATTGAAAAGGTAATTCACGGCTATCCTACCTACAAACAACAAGTGCGCTACAACGGTGTTCGACTCTATCTTCAAACGCCGGCGGTATACTTACCAATAGTGGATACGCAAGTAAATCGTTGCGGTCGAAACCTGAGTATCCCTATTGATAATTGGTTGCGTCAGCAGCTTGACATTTTAGAAGACGTTGTGAGGCAAAAGGCTCTTATTCCTACTGAACTATTACCGGTCTGGCCAGAAAAGAAAACTTCTTATTATAAACCTTTGTATCGCGGCACTCGCTGCTATATTTTGCAAAGCAAGTATTGTAAAGTAACTTCAGGAGTGACAGTTGAACAGTCAGTTGAAACAGAATTGTCATCGCTAGGTGCAGGCCATAGATATCGGATAACATTATTAGGACTGTACCGGACAGCGCCTATTTAATACACTATCAGCTGATGGCCACAAGCGGATGTCGCTACCGAGTGGCTTTAATTCTGAAAAAGTGTTTTACTATGCTAATTGTGTAAACAAATAGCAGCGCAATTTTTAAATTAGCGAAATTTTCATTAAATTTCTTCTGGCTGTAGAATGCTTTCTTTTGAAAATCCAAGATAATGTGCCTTGAAATGATTCCAATCTTGAAAAGACTGATCGAAAATGAAATCAAGAAGAAAAGTGTGACACTACCAAACCTTTTGCTTGTGTTTGGACGAGTGGATTGTAAGAGGATAAATTCATTACCAACCTTAAAGATTCCAGCACAAATTTTTTATAGATGTTCTTAAGCCTAACTAAGAAATAAGCAGAAAGACATTAACATGGCAGTAAGATTAATGAAACCTTTTCAGAAATGGGCTTCATAATCAGTTTGGTATTACTCCTGACTCAGGTCACCCATTAAAAATCTATCACTTATACAGATTCTTTCGCAGAACTGAGATATGGCGTCTCATTAATCATTTTGTGAACTTCGAGCGTCCCAGCTAAAGATAAGCAGCACCCGGAGTAACTGGGATTTGTCCTGGCCACTTCGGGCAAAAAGCACTATTTTACATCGTTTCTTGTGAGCGCAAAGGGCGAGTTTTACCGAGTACAATGAAAACAGATTTATTACAACAGTGTATACGTAAAAATTTCTATTATCATGAGATTAAAGATAGGCTGTTCATTTGCAATTACCTGTAAAATGAAATGTCTTCTGCTGTTGCCAATTCGGAGTATTTAAGTCTGCAATTATGGACGATGCAATATCTCCTCATCTCTATTCTCTCTCAGCTGATAATAGACACGTGGTTATCGATATTTTAAATTCTCTCGTTGTCATAATTGTTTTATACAAACAATATTTCCATGTCGCTACCGAACGGCTTTAAAGGCCACGGGAAATGAGCTGTGTCCGGTCTAGTCCTAATAATGTTATCCGATGTCTATGGTGCAGGCTTTTATTCCTTTCATATTGAGGTGCCTGCTGTTTATGTGGGGCCTCATCAATCTGACGGTAATTTGATTTCTCTCAATTTGCGCATTGCTCAAATTCATCATTAACCTGAGTTAACAGGACTTGATCACATTGAGAAAGTCATTGATTCTTGTGTCAAAGAGTGTCAAGAACCTGTAACTAAACCTAAACGTCGTCGCACATCAAAGAAAGATGGTGTTACCACCAAAGAGAAATCTTAAGTATTGTAATCAGTTAGTATGTAGTGAATGTGGAAAACGCGGTCTTGCGCGTTATGTTCAAATAAAACATTGTCATCATGTTGCATGTATCTTTTGTTATTTAAAGGACAGACATCCTTGTAAAGTTCCTGCTCAATGTATTATTTTGTAATGAAGTCTTTTTGATATTGTAGGTTGTCATCTTCATAGACAGTGAGGGAACACCCATGCAGGAATTGAGTGCTGTTGCAATGAGAGAAAGTGATCAAACTGTTGTTAGTGTATATCATAGATTTGCCTACTGTCCTCCACACAAAGACGAATGATCACGACGTCATGTGCATGGACTTGATCCTTCTATTTTGATTCATATTGGATTTGTAAATGAAACGTATTTGATAAGTGATTTCAAACGGTGGCTGTCAGGTTTTCATATTGTTAAAATATTAGGAAATGATTCTGAACGAGAAGCAACAACACTTCAGTTGCACATTGATAATTTATATTTACCATGTTGGGTAGATCGTGTAAGACAAGGCTATCATATGCATTGTGATCAAAAGAAGTTTAGAGATGAAATGATTTTTGTCATGGCTATATGTTTCGGTGAGAGACATCACCTGTACAGACCACCATCCCATTGTAATACTAGAAATGAAGCTACCTACATTGCAAAACTCTCTTCACGCTGGGATTGTAGTCTCTATGACGTTTATGAACTGTATCTATATTATTGTAAACAGCATGGGTCTATGTAAAACATGTTTTTACTCCTTGTGAATGAATGATTATCATTTTATGAAGTGTATTCTGTACTTGTGAATTTTGTCTGGTGTTGAATAAACTTACAGTGGAACATGATTGTTATTTCTGTTTTATTCATAGTGGAAGTCATTGAAGCAATATGAAGTCTATAGTCACAACGTTTATGATGGCACATCATACACTAAGTAACCACATGTGTCATTTGACACTTGATCAACAAGGATTCGATGTATTTTTACAAGATTGGAAACTTACATTTAAAATGAAGATGAATGATATGAAAGTAGTGCTCACTGAAAGCCTTCCTCTCTTCAAAAGATTGATGGAGAGTTTACAACCTCAAGATGTAAAGGGTAGACTCGTTGCTTATATTGAGTTGAAAGATTTACAAAAACCACTTCGTTTTGGATCTTATTGCACAGAATGGATTACTCTTAGTGATCAATTTTATGGTCGTCATATGGAGAAAATTATGGAGAGAATAGAAGAGACGTTATAAGGAAATGCGTACGTTGTTAAACATATCATGATTCAACTGAGTGTGTTTACATCCACGACTTTGCTTGATGCGCGACACATTGTGTAGATGCAATAAAGATTTCTTTTCACTGAGTATTTTGTAATGGTGTATAGAGCAACATGAGTCATTGCGCTTTGTGCATTACTATCAGGCTCTTTGTTAGATAAATGAATGCGTCTTTGTTCGAGAAAAGGGGCGTGTCACAACATGAGTCATTGCGCTTTGTGCATTACTATCAGGCTCTTTGTTAGATAAATGAATGCGTCTTTGTTCGCTGGAAGGGGAGTGTCACTCAAGTCTTTGTGAGGACTAGAACGACTTTGTAAGAGGGAAGGTTTCCATCCACGCAGTCAAAAGTTCACGTGCGATAACTCTTTGTCACATAACAAAGACAGGGAAAACGAGAAAAGGGAAACGCATGTGATTGGAGCTAGGTCTGCTTATAAAACGGACTCAATCAGAATCAATCTCAATCAGGAAATCAGATAGATTATCTAAAGGTTATGTCAACAAAGTATGGACTGGCCGTGTGTGTGCCGTTAGACTATTGGACACGGTTACAATTCAATACTCTTGAAACATTCCTGAAAGAAAATCTCATCATTCCCAAAGAAATTGTTCGACACAATGGGAAGCGGCCACAAGCTCCCATCATGGAAAGACGATACATGTATCTGCATATGGATAGACACTGTCTCATCATCCATGAAAAGGAGGGCAGCGAATTCGAGTTACTCAATTGCAAACCACTCCCCATTTTGGGAAAAGGATTCTACTCCTTCGAAATTAAAATTCAAACCATCTACATGGGTCCGCGCAGGGACGGAAGGTTGTTTACGTTGAATCCCTATCTTGTCTCCATCACCTTTAAAAATGATGTCCATGTTGATGATGATCAACTACAGTAACACTCTCCACACACTGAGAACCCACCATCGGGCTTTATTAGACCACGGCCTAACGGCCACCGTATCAAGAAAGAAAATGTACACTCACCATGCCACACATGAACATGACTCTCTCTCCTTCTTTCTTAGGCATACCCTTCTTCACTCAGGTTTTAATCATGTGGAAATTATCAGCATGGCTCCATGTATCATGGAAAAGTCAGTGTGTTACATTTCATGATACGAAACGTCAACTTCAGATAACTCTAGAACGCTTTCATCTACGAAGTTTGCATCGCGCAGTCCTATCCAACTCTTGTTGTGTCATTAACGTAGGAGACGGCATTGTATTTATTCGCATTCAAGAGATGATTCTACATAATGATCACTGCTACATTGTGATTCCAAAACCCTCATTGGAAAAGTATAAAAGGGAAGTTCACTCAACCCTCATGTCATTTGTGAGTCATGCTCCTCATCCGCATCATCAACTCCATGCGCGAAATGAATCTCAGAAGAGACATCGATTTAGAACAGTTGCATACCCATCTTCCCGATTCAGTCTATCATCGCGGTCGTCCGCAAATGTTGGTCATTCGCATGAGCAACGGTCGAAATCTTCAACTCTTTCACTGCGGCAAAATCCAAGTCCTAGGAAACCTTTCTCATTTCGTGATGCAGTCCATGTGTTGCGAAGTCGTCAAGAAAATGCGAACACTCATGCCTCATCTACGCCTCAGTCCCCTGACATTGAAGAATATAGTAGTGTCTGTTCAATTGAAGATTGAAGATGTTAGTGAATCTAGCCAACATTAAAACCAGTAATCATTGTATATTTTATGAAACTGAACTCTTTCCTGCTGCTCTGATTCGGAAGTGGCATCCTGTACATATTGCAGTGTTTCACAACGGACATTGTATCATGACTGGTTTACGTGATACCAGTAAAGAAGCTGACATTGTTAAATCTTTGATGTGTTATCTGTATGAGTCACAGTTAATAGAATCGTGTTAATCACATGATGTGTTTAGAATGAGTCATCACAATGAACTATCGCCCACACTCTTGTCAGTGAAAAGGTCATCAACAAGGTTCTTCGCTTTATGATGAGTCAGTGCTATTTATAGACATGAAATGATGCCCACACACTTGTCGGTGAAAAGGTCACACTGTCTGACGTGAGGCGCCATCGATGTTGAATGACACGCCCACACACATGTCGGTGAAAAGGTTGAACAAGACTGATTATATTCGTATGACTGACGCCTTACCCCTTCATGAGTCAGAGCTATTTATAGACATGAGTCAGCAAAGTGGTTGATGTTTCCTAAGCCGAAGAAATTGTCATGATGTTACATTCGTTGGTGAGGATGTTAACTTACAAACTCTAGCATGGTTATGACTTCATTTACATTTCACCTATCTTACAAACAGTGATGTGGTTATAACTTTACAATCATCAACTTTATTTCTAACTTTACAAGCGTCAACTTTATTTCTAACTTTACAAACAGTGAAGTGATTCTAACTTCATTTACATTTCACCTATCTTACAAACAGCGACATGGTGATAACTTTATTTCTAACTTTACAATCATCAACTTTATTTCTAATTTTACAAACGTCAACTTTATTTCTAACTTTACAAACAGTGAAGTGATTCTGACTTCATTTACATTTCACCTATCTTACAAACAGTGATATGGTTATAACTTTACAATCATCAACTTGATTTCTAACTTTATAAACATCAGCTTTATTTCTAACTTTACAAACAGTGAAGTGATTCTGACTTCATTTACATTTCACCTATCTTACAAACAGTGATATGTAACTTTAAAATCATCAACCTTATTTCTAATTTTACAAACGACAACTTTATTTCTAACTTTACAAACAGTGAAGTGATTCTAACTTCATTTACATTTCACCTATCTTACAAACAGCGACATGGTGATAACTATATTTCTAACTTTACAAACAGTGAAGTGATTCTGACTTCATTTACATTTCACCTATCTTACAAACAGTGATATGGTTATAACTTTACAATCATCAACTTTATTTCTAACTTTTCAAACATCAACTTTATTTCTAGCTTTACAAATTCTAACATGGTTATGACTTCATATTATATTTCGCCTATCTTACAAACAGTGATATGTAACTTTACAATCATCAACTTTATTTCTAACCCTACCCATCTTATAAAATGATCAAAACTTTTACTTCTATCTATTGAGTGAGAATCCCATCTTTATGTCAAAAGAAAAACGAGACAGTCTGTACATGATATGTTATTCATCATCACAGCCGATTTTCATAGCACCGCACATAGTTAATATTGATGGTAGCAGAAAACAACGTTTTAAAGGCTCACATCACCGGAAAAAACAAAGTCACTGATATGCAGGGAGAAAACAACGTCAGGAAAAAACCAGTTGATATGTAAGTCATGATATGAAGTGATCAGGAGTTGGACGCATGTTACAAGGCACTCACTCACAACACCCCATAGAAAACGCCATGGAGTAAAAAGCAAAACATCAACCACAACAGAGAGGAGGCATTCATCATCAGACATCGCCGGACGGAGGAGAAAGTTTCTGTCTCTTGGGTGGAGGTAGATGAGTGTCTGGATGGCCGTATGGTAATGAGTGGTTAGGACTCATCCAGCATCGCTTGTCTTCCCAAGCTGAGAGACCTCGTTTCCTAAACGTCGTTGTTCTGACTTGATGCGACTGTGATTTTTAAAATGGTCATTTCTACTTTTTTAATTTTAGGAGAATCTAAGGCATCTTGATAGTCCCTATGTGTCATTTTTCTAACGATTGACTTCGAGATGCCTTTCGCCCGTTTAATAGAAAGCTCTGAGGATTTTAGCTTCATGGAGTACATCTTGGGGCGAAGCAAGATCATCTCCTCTATCTGTTTGCCGGCACACTCATCCTTGAAGCAGCCAAGCTTCGCTTTATTTGAGGTAGAGTAAAGCGGATGGTCAGTGGGATAGTTTGAACTATCAAACTTGGGTGCTAAATATTTTAAAATGTCTTCCCGCTTGACTTGGCTCGTGGTTGTCAAAGCTAGGAAGGAGCTGTCTGCATCACCTCTTACTAGTTCCACACGTTGGAGAAGTGGACATGTCTTAAAAGTGTGGTAAAATAACTTGTACATTTCTAACTTGGAGTGATCCAAAACAGCTTGACCGACATAAATGGGCTTACAAACTTCTACTTTAGATTTTAACATTTTAAAACCAGTGATGTCTTCGGAAGTGACATCATGGTGGCAAAACAACGGCGAGCGACATAACTTGATACTCGTTTCCGGATCAGTTGCGATACGATAGTCCATGCGCTTTCTTACATCCTCCATGGTTTTACCAAAGAGGGCATTATTCTTAAATTTAAAGAAGTCCTTTTCGAAAGGATTCTTGGATTCAGCCCGTTTCTTACTATTAAATTCTATATACGGTTTTAGAAAGGGCTTCTGCCTAAACTGGATAGCGCGATGGACTTTGTCAAGTCGCATCCCCACACCTAGATAGAATTTGAGGATGGAATAGTGCACGTTGTAATGATGTTTGTTCAATTGGGTGAGCAACAACTTCCTGGTGGCTTTATGCTTTAAGTCATTTTCCGCCTCATACTGCTTATTGTATTCTTCCATAAAGAGAGAGAACATATCTGGACTGACTATGCCAGATTCGGGTGCGAGAGGAAAATCAACGGTCCTATTCTTAATACAGTCTGGATAGATGAGGTCGACTTCAAATAAATAACCTATGTCGGCCTCATCTCCAAGTGCCATGATGTGTGCTGGATTGGAGAAGTGTTCAATGTCATGGGGCTCTACCCATTGGAAGTCAGATGTGGCAAAGGCTTGGAGAGTGCACTCCCATACAAATTAGTTTGTCTATGTACATTAAATGCGTGGTCGATCCTATGTCTTGGGTGCTGTTGACAACATGTTTGTTGACAAATGTTAAGCCACCCCTAATACCACGTTCAAATAACGTGTACATTTCTGCATCTTGCAGTAAATGAATGGTCTCTTTCGTCATCTTGAAGGCTGACTGATAGGACAGACCCGGCAGACTAACAAAATGGATGGGGTCTAAGGCGTCCTGTTCTAATATAACATTCCTAAAAGTCTCAAACACGTCAGCCAACAGATAGACGTCTAATTTTGAGTAGGCAAGCATGTAGTCACCAAAAGTGCGACACCTAAATTCTAACCATGCTTTCTCTGCATGCCTATAGTCATCCGGCGAACAGTCCTCACCTGTCAAATCATTTTTTAATTTATCGATGGACGGAAGGGATGTTTCTTTTAATGTTTCCATTGAACTAAAATAACTATAAGGAAACACCCCTTTCCGTCGTATCAGACTGTCACTTATGTTGGGATAGTCTTTTCTTAAATGTTGAGTGAGGGGAAGTGTTTCTAAATTATTAGCCAACGAGGCTAAGGAAGAAGACATAAACTGGAAACTGTCTAGAAACTTTATGTCATAGAAGACAGGCTTCCCCTCCTTCGTCTTATCGACTTGGACTTTAGCAGTGATGCACATAAATTTTTCCTCACTTTGTGCAATCACTTTGGATGACCAGGATTTCATTTTACCGAATCCATGGCGAATGATGATGTGAGCATCATAACATTTAAAGTTATGAAAGATGACGGGGAGCGTTCGCCGTTTCAGCCTAAGTTTCATATTGTATTTACTGCATAAGGCAGACCTAAATTTACCACTGAGATGGCAATGGTCCCTCACTTTCTTATGTTGCTGATCATCAAAGGATGAACAGCAGCGGGGACATTCCGTGGTCCTATCAAATTTGATTTTATCGGCTTCTGTGAAGCACATGGGTTTCCTATTCAGCTCCGTTTCATAGCGTTGATGAAAACGGGCTTTCCTATCTAAAAAGTTGAGGATGTTTTCAACGCACTCCTCGCCTTGCCACACATGCATTTTATTTTGGTTCCTATAATATGGATGCCAAACTTCATAGCAGGCAATGGCTGCTGGCTCATGACTTAAGTCTTCTTGTTCAATATAACATTCAATGTCCGATAGATGGTACATATGGGACTGAGCTCATTGCCGTTTTCTTCATACCTATAAAATTTATCTTTGGGCATGACTTCCATTTGAAGTTTACCCCGAGAGCACCACTCGTAATGCTCTTCAAAAAATGCCTTAGATGTGAAACGCCGTGTGCAGCGATCACAGTAATAAAAATTATCCCTATAGGTTGCTTGATGATGGTATAACTTTGAAATTTTAGGAATGCCACAATAATGCCATTCTGGGTGGTTGTCGCTATAGACTAGGAGGAGATCGACAACCCGGTCGAAGTTACTTTGGCGGTTGTTATACCTAACGCCCTTCAGACCTTTTTCCCAGAGATGGATGACAATCTTAATGTTATTCAATTTTTCAAATTGGGCGATGCCTTTAAAATCTAATGTGTTGACATCTAACCCGTCAAACTTAAGCTCATCCTCCCATTCACGATACTTGGTGATTCGTTCACGATTTATACCTATGTCATTATAGTGAAGAATGGAGAGGACGGCATACTTGAAACACTGGGACTGACACTCTACATTGATGACAGCCTTTTTGCTAGCCAGTGCTTTGGGGAGGGTGAAAGAACCACTCCCTTGTAAATTTTCTAAAAGATTGATTTTAATGTCTACCTTCTCTATCCCATGAAAGACCAGACCGCTGTCTCTTTCATTAAATTTATTTAAATTGCTGACGAGATAGGTCGCATGTCTCTCTATCCACTCGTTTACATCACCTATGAGATCAGCAGCACAAGAGGCTATCCTAATGGTCACAGTGGACTCTACTTCTCCCGTGCTACTGTCTACCTTATTGAAACGAGCAGTGAGATTGAACATGCCCTTAAGTAAAAATCTATCTAAACTCGCCAGCATTTGATGAATTGAGCCTATATTATTCATCAAGAAAGGATGAATGTCCTGCACAGCTTTAGAGCTTTCTAACTCATAATCGCGAACGAGCCTCTCAAGGGAAAACTTGCTCAGCCTTAGAGTGACGTTGTTGTCAGTGTACAGCTCAGTGGGATGAGTGTGACAGAGTGTGTGCAAAGAAAGAACAAACTCTGTAGGAAAGGTCTTCTGACACGAAGAACAGGAAAAGCCGACGTGCGATGAAGGATGCTTCCTACCTGATGACGTTGGTTGCCTCACACTGCCACAGGAACCGCCTTCGATGTGGACTCACAAGTTGGTGTTGTTGTAGAACGTGCGTCCACAACCTTCACACTTCGGTCGTTGAGGGATCGGTCGGCATGTCTTCTCCATATCTCCTTTCGCTTATGGGCAGCGAGAATGCCGATGTCGCCGAAGGCAGAATGGCCTCGCGAAAACCTGCCCACAGTCCGTACAGCTGAGCTGTCGGGCCGCAGGTCCTTCTCTCTCCCTCACACCTTCCTCCTCGATTGCAATCTCCTCTACCACTATCTCTAACTCCTCCTGCTCCAACAGTCTCTCCACCGACTTGATGGATAGGAGAGGGAGGTCGGCCGCTGCAGGTGGTGGTGGTGATGCAGGGATGACGATGGGACGGGAGGGAACGTCACCGTCCAGGAGGTAGACCGCCAGATCTGTTGAGAAAAAGAGAAAAGAGATTAGTAACATGATCAACATTTCAAGTTTGAAGTCTTGTCCCCCTTTTCCCAATCACGGTTACTTACCATTTAATGAATTGATCTCCGGCAGCAAGGATGGATGCGGAGGAGGTAGGAGAGGGACACGAGCCGAGGGTGGAAGGGTACTGGGCTTCGCTGTCGGAGGGATGTGGTGGCGAGGAGCAGGGACTGGTACAGGGACGGGTGCAGGGACTGGCGCAGGGACCGGAGCTGGTGGTGGAGGTGGGGCGATGACAATGCCCGAGGAAGGGGTCGCACCTTGGGCGGAGGTAGATGAGCGGGAAGGTAGGGCCGGAAATTCAGCTTCGAATCTCCGCCTCGAGGCTTCCTCCCACTTCTTCTTCTTCGCCATATCTGTAGAGAGGAAAGAGAGATTAGATTAGAGGTTGTGGAGATAATAATGATAGAGAGTAAGCTATACGGATACAGAAGTGCTAAAACATGACATTCCAACTCTCATAGGTGAGGGTACTTACACTTTCCGAGCGTCTCGTAAGCTTGCCCGATTGTTCCATGGAGGACGGGTTCCCCATTACGAATGCATTCATGCACTGAAAAAGAATGACAGCAAAGATAAGCAGAGGTAAATTTGAATTCGGTTTAGACATGAACAAAATAAGGGAGGGGCTCTTGATTTTAATGAGGATGTCTACCCTTTTGATGTTAGTAATAGAGTCAACCTTGTTACAAATACTTACATTGCTCGATGGTAGCCTTCTCCATCTCAGCAGCAATTCGATAATTTTCAACTTTGTTGAATTCCATTTTGAACGATTGTAGATTACACGGTAGTACGCTTGTAGATTTCAATCACTGAAAAGGAAAGATGAGAATCGTTTCATTTGCCTAGTCAACGTTTATCATGGGAACAATCATTGAAGTGACATCTAATGAATTACATTTCACTCTACTCCATATCATAGAGACTAACCTTTGTCGAATGGCTAAAGTACTCTGACCTGGCGAGAGAAAGCATCACGTTGAGTATGAAGTCGAACGCCCAACATGAGCAACGGCTGAGAGGTTTCGGTCTAACAAACGACGAACAACCCGTGCAACACAATCCCTCTACGGTAGTACCCGCCGTCGCGAAGAAACGCTCGGGCAAAGGAGGTATTACAGCGATGATATGTTTTATGAGCAGAAGATGTGATAGCAAGAGACTACATGAAAACAACCTGATAGCAGGAGCTCACCGACACTCACCTTGTGAAAGATAGATGTGAAGAGCAGAGGTGATACACTACCTTTTATAAGATTTTCCTAAGCGGTGAATGGATGAGACCTCTCGTCCAATCACAGACGAGCTAGAGTTCCCGATGTGCGCACGCACATTTGTAACGCGTTATTGAAATCGTGGTAGGCAAAAATGTTGTTTAGCAATAGACTCAACCATGGCACCTGAAGTCAATACATTGAAACATGATGATTGCACGATTCGTTTTCATCAAGAGAGCCTCGCAGGCTTAATACAAGATTACATCCTTGAGTTTCAAAGGGAGGAGACAGAATTGGAAGCATGTTTAGACTACACACGAAAAATATTTACGGAGTTGATATCTTATTTCAAAGACAGTATCATCAAGGCTCACTTAATTGCACATGTCAATTACATTCATTTTCCACATGTTGAAGAAGTGGAAAGTGTTGATTTTCAATTTCGTTCCTATGGACAAGAATATGTTACTGATGCTTCTGAGTTTTATACACGACATCTGTGGAAGATTATTTCTCGGATGGACAACTTTCATGGTTACGGCGATCATTTGCTTCTGAATAAAATAAACCATATTGTCATTGCTATTAGTAAAGTGGGTTTCAATGATGTTAAATCAAAGACCAAATAAAATATTTTTCATGACACTTGTGTTGTGCTAAACTTTCTAGCGCTGTGGTGAACACTGTTTTCATATAACATTCTAAACTCTCAGTCTTACTGCAGTAGAAAACTGCTTTTAGTAAACCTGATGAAGCTAATCTAACAGTTATGGAGTTTGAATTTTCTAATAGGGAAACATTTGACAACTGTCTCCAATAAAACTTTCTAACACTGAAAGTAAGTTACAAGACAATCTACACTGTGCAGTAAAACCTTTTCGATAAAAGTTTCTAGTGCTGTGATGAGTTTGGTCAGTCATACAACTTCGATGATTAAACTTTATTTTCACAAACGTGCGTCGCGGTAAAAAACTGGTTGACTACACTAACGCCTGCATTTCATGACATGTATGTTTCATAAAACGTCATGATCAAACTTTTCTAACTATACATCAACCTGTGCTGCAGTAAAACTTTTGTACAACACTGACAAGAGCTTGTTCACTAGCGAAGAGAGAAATCTGTGGTATGTTGCGTGTGGCGCAAGGGTGGCCTCCCATTTCATTCCATTCATCATTTTTCTTCCCCTCTGCATTCCATATACGAAGATATGTGGTGGGCTTGGGACCGCTTTAGCTGCGTTAGAAGGTTGGCCCTTAAAAGAGCCCATGGGTCGTTCACCGTCCACCGACACTCTCATTTCTGCAAAAACTCTGAAAGAAAAAGAATAGGAGATTAGAGGCGGCAGGGAAATGATCATGTTGAGGAAACTTACTGGGCAACTTCTTCCCAACTTTTCGGACGACGAGGTCCTCGAGCTCTCCAGTAATGTTCATATCCATATGTAGACACCGGACTCCGTCGCCCTCATAGCATTGCTGAGTCACATTGGGGTCGTCGGTGATTGTGGGAACGTCACATATAATTTTTTGGAAGAGGGGAAGATGGACTTCATACACTCTTCTTTTTCTACTCTTCAAACACTCATGCAGTCGCTCAACTTCATCCGCCAACCTCTTATTTATGCCTTTCACCTCCTCCGTCTCCTTCACCACGCTTCGCATCCGCTCTATCGCTTCATCCTTCCTCGACAAGCTCGCCTGCAAACTCTCCACCAAACCTGCCTTCCTTATCAACTCGCTCCTTTCCGCCATCCATTCCTTCTCCTTCTTTCTCATGCTCTCCAACTCTTCCCTCGTTGCCCTATACCCCTCAACCTTCACCGTCAGCTCTTCATTCTCCTTCAAAACCTTTCTATTAACACTTTCCAACCCCATCATGCGATCCTTCATCCTTACAAATGCCTCCGTATCATACCCCTCTTCCCGCCGTAGCGATGACGCTGCCATCGGCTTACCCACTTCCTTCCCTTCCCCCTCCAGATCACCGATATCCCCAAACAAATCTTCCATCACCGCATCCAAATCAACATCATCCTTCTTCTTCATTTTCGCTCTCAACTCAACTTCCTCACTCGAATTCTCATCACTCGCCTTCGTCACCACTTTCTCCCCAACCACGTCCTCAATCGTTGCCACCGCCTTCCTCACCTCCTCCCTTTCCAACAACTCTCCCTCAAACCACTCCTTGAACCCTGCCATAGCCATATTGCCACTTGGACACTCGTTGTGATCCTTAATAAGCGTCACCTCATTCCCTTCCCCACATACCACCCGATGATGCACGTACACTCTCAACAACACCTCTCTCATATGCGCGACCACCGTCCCCTCTTTAATGTGCTTCCTCAGCTTACTGCCTCTGGCAATCTTGCCGCAACTGCATTTGCCAACCAACATTTTTGCATGGCATGATTTCGTCATTATGATTCTGTAAAGATAGAGTAAAATTTGATGGCAATTTGTCATAGGATACTACTTGCATATATGTATTGAAAGACATTTGATAGCAAACGTTGGAATAAAATCGTCAACCAAATTTAAAGAGTATGATTCCTAGCTTTATCCTAAATCCCAAAGTTTGATAGCAAACCTTGTCAGAGCACTCACCGTTCGTCTTGCAACTTGAAACAGGAGTGAAGACTAGAGAAAAGTCGCGGTTTATATACCCAGGGAGCACAAAGCCATGATTCAGACCTTCCTTATTTGGTCATGCTTTTGACTTGACAACAGAAGTTTTACCATGTATGGGCATCGGCAGTCACCGTGCTTTCCGTTACCAACTCCCAACACAAAGACGGATTCCCCTATGACGCGAAAAGGTTTGACGTCAATGCTTGCAGTAACCGTCCCATTTTTACCAAATTACAATGACAAACGATAGACGTTGCCAAACCTGAGTTACTGAGGTTAGACGAAGAAGGCCTGATAGCAAGCCAGCAGCCGTTTGGGTGTTAAGCTCTTGAATCCGTTACAGGCATTACTCAGAGGGGATCTTATCCCAGCTCCAAGGCCTCGACCCACAAATCCAACCTCGAGCGGACAGAGCGTGCGTCATATCACTGTGTTGGTATCCGGGCCCTAGTTTTGACATGAAAACCGGTGGAGTTATTTACAAGAGTAAACGACCCAAGTCACAGAGACTCATAAACGACTGCTTTTTATTCAAAAACTTTAATTATTATCATTAAATATGAATTTAAATTTTTCAGTATTTTAGTACTACTCATAAAACGTTTGTAAGTAGTCTGTCACCTACAGCACAGCAAGAGCTGTCGAATGTTTTTGAATCAAGTCTAAAGGACTTGTAGAAGCAAAGTTATAGCCGTTTGAAGATTTCGGCCTACTATCATCAAATGGTCAGTCATGCTATACTGACTAACCTATAAGTCTGACACCTTAGCTGATATCAGCAATGGAAAGTCAGAAGTCTGATATCGGAACTCAAGAGAAACGACTTACCTCTAGTCAGTTTCTCAACTTAGTGAAATTCCTCTCCCGATCCTGTTCTTATATACTCTGTGAATATGCAATCGGCAATCCATGTAGGGGTGTCAGAACATTATTTGTTACAAATTTGACGCTGGTTCTAAATCTGGTCTCTGTCTTCCCGTCCGAGGCTTGCTTCACCCGCTAGAGCGATTTTCATAAACATTCTAACTCTGTCGTTTTTTCGTCAATGTCCCAAATTTCAATAACGTCTCACCTCTAAACGAAGGCAGATACGAACAAGCCATCTTTTCCACTGAATTTGTCTCACTCCCAGCTTTCAAATGAGCTATTGCACGACTTTCTACCATCTCTGGAACCAAAGTTGGAAGATCGTTGCCGAGGGGGGGTCAGAACTTTTTCTCTCCGATTGAGTTGGGAAGACGTTCCTAGACCCAAAAGTGGCCAAAACGTCCGAATCTCCACTCCATTTTCCCATCCGAGCACTCCTTCTTACCGAAACATGAACTTTCTCATCCCAAAACCTCCAAAACCTCACTTTTTCAACTCTGACGTTTTCCTGCCATTGTCCTCCCTCAACCCAGGAAAATTAGACCAAACTGAGCTTTCCACTGCATTTTTCTTACTTTTAGCTTTCAAATGAGCTATTGCACGACTTTCTACCATCTCTGGAACCAAAGTTGGAAGGTTGGTAGGAGGGGGGGGGAGGACGTCCTGAACATTTTTTCTCTCCGATTTTGCTGGAAACATCCTTCCTAACCCAAAATTGGCCAAAAATTCCGAATCTGCACTCCATTTTCCCATCCGAGGTCTCCTTCATGACGAAATTCAACTTTTCTCATCCCAAAACCACCCGACCCCGCCTTTTTCCAACTCTGCCGTTTTCAGAGATTCTACCCCTTGCTGCTCCTCCTTCCATCCTTCCCCACCCGAAATTTCACGCAGATTCCACATCTGAACTCCAATTTCCAATCCAAACCCTCCTTCATGACGATTTCCAACGTTTCTCATCCCAAACACCATCAACACCCGCCTTTTCTCACTCTATCCTTCCGAGATTCCACCCCTTGCCTCATCACTCCTCCTTCCTTCCTTCCTTCCAGAGGGGGGTAGGGAACAGTTTTCTCCTCACGGACCCATCCTTCCATCACATCCTTGGCAAACTCCCTTCCTTCAGGGGGGCTGAGTCAGCATGATGACTCATCGATGACTCATCACTGCACCGCACTGCACTTGCGTCTGGGATGGGGTTACTACTTATAACTAATGAGTTCGTTGGTCAGACAGTAACTGCATCAGGGTTTTTGAACCTGCTGATGCGTAATTTTTCTGATTTTTTTCCTGAAACGTTATTCAAAACACTCACCACGCTTGGCGTGTCTAGTTGTGAAACTTCATTCTCTACTCTCAAAAGAATTTAAAGAATCTAGGACGCGTATGTCCGATGAGTGATAGTGAAGTCTGTCTTTTCTTTCAAGTGACAACAACTCATTGTCCGTATGATAAAAAGTGGACCTGAAAAATGGCATTCAGATGTTATCAACATTTTTGCAATGTCAAAAAAAGAATAAAATTGAAAAAAAATCAATGTTAAGCTGCAATGCTTTGTTTTTACTTCATTTAGAAGGTACATGTGTAAAGATGCTGTATATACCAACCAGACTTGCCGTTGGGATTGGGTTTGGGCTACCAAAAGTCCACCCAATCCCAATAAATCCCAATAGATCTCAATTAGCCCTCTCCCAACAAAATACATATGTAATCGTTGACATTATCAGTACGTTACAAATGTTTTCGATTCGTACCGAGCAGCTCATCTTGCTTTGTCTTTAGTCACACATTGTCTACCTCGATTTTGAGCATTGAAAGCTCTTAGTGTGATTCACACAAATTGACACAGTCAGGTTTAACCCTAAATCTATGGATTTGACTTCCCTGATTGCTAAAAATAGTGGCTTAATTCGAAGGCATTTTCGTACCCCGACTAGTGCTTTGCGCGTGCGTATGAGGCAGTGATTGAAGCGGGTAATAGTATGACGCTGTATCAGTGTCACACTGCGAAGGAACAATGGCTTCAAATAGAGTCCGTGTGGTGAGCTGTTTATTAACACTGCATTATCCGATAGGCTTAATTAATACCAAGTGTGTTTGTAGCTCGTACATACATATCAGCTATACACGTAGGCCCCTATAAGCTCTTAAGTGAAGGCAGTCTCGGTGCAAAATTTAGTCATACAGTAGGCTTATTATGCATAATTGTGTAAAATCAATTAAAGACCCTACTACTACATGTATTAAGCTCAGCATAGTCCTAGTCCAACGTCCGTAGCCTTCGTCAATTCAAAAAGTAACACACATGGCAGGCCTAAGCGGCAAGCCCCGATGCAACTTGAGGTCAATTTCGTACGATTTTGGTAAAGCAGGCTATTTGGATTGGGCTGGAAATTCCTCCCAAAGGCAAGCCTGTTATATACTCGTATTTATTTTAAAGAGATGTGATAAAATGCGACCAATTACATAAGTTGGACCTGGCGTTAGCTTATTAATTCAAAGGGTTTGCTTGTGAATGAAAGACAATAATCGCCGCTGCAAAATCACATCTAATAAATGAGAACGAAAGGAAATATCTTGTCCATCCGAGTCATCGCATCTGACAACACAGTATGTTGACAGGAGGTTAAAGATCAAAAATTATATCACGCCAACTTTGCCTTAGGTTGCTCCACATACGATCAGCTGATAATGCCAACGCAAAAAATTTGGTGTTTTAATGCGTAGATTTTCCTACAGAGATAGAAATTCAAAATAACGGTCAAAATGATTTAATACATCCATATCTTTAAATTAATGGAAAAGATTGGATATGTCTTCACCGGTGTCTGATTTAGGGCAATACGCTTGACTTTTGGCTAATACAAGCATTCATACCTATTCATCCATTATGTTTATTCATTTGAAAAATGACCAAAATTCCAAATGGTGGACAAAAATAATTTGAGATATGCACATTTTTCATCGCAGTTTTAGGATACATGCTAACCACTTACAGTTTTTGTGGTGAAACATAATTATGACGTTTTATAGTATGAATAATAACTTAATTGCCTACTTCGCTTATTTTTGAAATAATGACCTTCACTAAGGAGGTTCACGAATATTGCATATTTGAGGCATGAACTTTCTATTGTCCTTGCTCACTCATCTTTGTGCTGCAAAATGCAATTCAAATTTTGGAAAGCCAATATTCTACAAAATGTTTGAAATTTTTGAAATTTTGAATGTATCTATGTATGTTATTGAGCCAGAAAATATGAAAAAATATCCCACGATCTATTTACCTTCTAATGAGATTGCGAAGGTTGACGACGTCTTGAAGATATCCAAAACTTTGATAAGATTTATAGGAATAGACACAAAGATTATACATTATTGCACCATAACCATTAGCACATTTAACATTATTATTACAGAATATTCAACATTTTAAGACTGCATGTGATGTTTGTGGTATAATGGATTGTCACCTCATAGACCTTTATAGACCTATTTTACTGAAATGCTGCACTCATATTGAAAATTTGCATCCTTTGCTGAAAGTTATCATGCAAGAAACTTGTCAAAGGCGGATTTGCCACTTTTGTTTTTAGAAAACTTTGGCATAAAGCAAAAGTCGGGTGGTTCGTGGGGTAATATCGACTGCTGTAAACTAAAGAAGGTTTGATTCAAAAGAGCGATGCTTTAAGTGTGAATTATAAAAAAAATACTCTGAATTATAGATTTCATGGCACTGAATTTTTCTAATTCAGTTTAAATCTTTAGCTTACATTTACAGAGCGCCATATTAGATATTTTGCACCACTTTCGTTGACAGTCATTTTGTTTTACTTGCATGCTCATCATCATTATTTACTCAAGCGTTTATTTCTCAAATTGTAAATGGCACATCATCGTTTATTGTAGAAATGTCAGAAGAATTTTATTGTTCATTTATACCTTGCAAAATTTTGTCCACCATTCTGAATTTCAACCAGTTTTTCAAAAAAGCACAATAGATGAACGAATTATTTATGCCTATATTGGTAGAAGATTCATACATATTGGATCAGAGCAGAAACTGATCAAGATATAACCTACAACTGGGATTAAAAACATTTTATACGATGTACAGTGTATACGAATACCTAAAAAATAACAAGATCCTGAAAAAACCTTAAATGAAATTTACAGACTGGGATTCATAAAATTTGCAAAATTCGCAAAATAACTAACTTACAGCAAAATAAGCAGCTACTTTTACAACTTAAATTTCCAATATTTGATTGCATAACGTTCTATAAGTGTTGTATACTTATTTTGAATCTCTATTGTTTATATTACTAGCCGTGTTATGACCTATCGTTTATTTTCTTCATATGTCTGTGCTCGTCAATATTAGTAATGCTACATGTGACATCAGGTTACGTCCGATCACTGCAGACTGTATTTTTGAATTTCAAGTGTTTTTCTTAACCTTGTGAAAACCCTGATAAACAAAACGTCAAATTCAACTTATTAGAACATACTTAATTAAAGGGCTTTCATTGAAATACAAGCAATTACAAAGATTTACAATCAGATAACATTCATTTGCGAACGTTTGAGTTGATCAGTTGATTTTTTTAATTGATCGAAAGGAGACCATTTGCTTATACTCACCTTACCAGCAGTTGAACCAGCAATGTTGTTCATCCTTTTCATCGCTAAGTGCAGCACAGTATGATAATGCTTCCGCAGAAGTTTTGACAACTGTTTTGGAAAACTTTGTGTACACATTCCCATTTGTCCATCCGATCTAATTCTAATGCCTTCAAATTTCTTGCACAGCAGCAACACAAGCATGCATTTCGGAGATTCTTATCACAGTGATTGATGGTTGACTAGTATACTATTGATGCAATATAAGGCGAATACAAGCTATTTTATTACCTTAGACGGAATATGGTTTGAAGTAAAACATTAAATCAAAATTCCATCTGGTCCATCAGACGTATAATATCAATATTGGCTTTATTTCATTTTCACTATAGATTTCCTCTCTATGGTCTGAAAGTGATGGTCATGTTAGATAATAAATTAAAAGTCACGCGAGTGACAACTATTTACAGTCCCTACTTCTTGATCTGCATATAGCTTGATCTTTATAAAGCTGCAAAATGTCCATCTGACATAATATGGATTTTGAAATTACGGATAAATATGGCAATTGGCAACTAAGTTTGATTGGGAAGAATATACAAAAAACAGAAAACTGCTCTTTTTCTGTATCAAATTCTCTGTCAATGCCAAAATACTTGTCTACACATACGCATTTTGGCGAACACTTGCCTGTTATATTTCTTGATCAACATACTAGTACTTCAATTATATGTAGGCTCTCATTGAATAAAGTATTTGGCATGATCGGTAAACGAATGAGAAGTCCTTGACATGATGTGGCAAGCCCGTGGCTTTTCAGCCGTCACCAACGGTCATCTTCAGGTATTTTAAGCAAATGATCGAAAAAAGTCTGAACATGATTATCATGGTTGGTAGAATAACATGTATTAAGAGTAATGAAACATTCCATGTAAATAAATGATTTTTCAAATTCAATGTTGAGTTGACATATTTATTTATTGCCTTGGAATAGTTCAATAGTTCAACATATTGCTTTGGAACAATAATAGTTGTTTAACACAACTAATATGAATAGATGATCACAGTCACAGTTATCAGTTGTTTAAAAGACATTTCAAAAACACGGTCACTAGCGTCAAAAGGTGACCTAAAGTTCCAACAAGCAATTCACTGCAACATTGATTTTCATTTATTAGGTGCATGTATGAAACAGAAGTAGTAAGTAAAACTCCACTTCTGGATAGCGCAAGATGGCCGCCGTCGTGGCTGCGTCCCCCCCCCCTGGCACGGCAGAGTGTCGTGGTCGGCCGCCGTGGTGCTTCGTGTCTGAGTCCCCCCCCCCCTCTGGAACGACAGAGGTTGTGGTCTGTCGTGGTGTGCCGGCCGGGTGGGTCCACGTTCACAACATGTTCGCTGACGTCCCCCCCCCCTCTGCAACGACAGAGTGTGAGACTCGGGTGCGTGGGTCCGACCGCCTGGTGGACGTGGGCGACCGTCTAGGTTGACGTGGGCGACCGCCAGGATTAGTCTTGAGGCTATAGTGTGTGATGTTTTTGGTGCAATCTGCTGAATGTTGGGTTGTAAAATGGGTTGTTTCGAGTGGAAGGAGTGGTCGGATGAGAAAACGGAGGTCAGATTCGGATTCAGCGTGAAATTCTGCATCGGTAGGGTGAGTTTCAAGGCAATCGGCGAGAAAAACTGTTTCTTCAAAATTTTGACATAGAATGTGGGACGTTTTGGTGTGTAGCGCCCAAACGAAGCATCGGATGAGAAAACGGAGTCCAGATTCGGAATCTACGTGAAATTTTGGGTTAGGAAGGATGTTTCCAGCGAAATCGGAGAGAAAAAATTTTCGGCTGACGTCCCCCCCCCCCCCTCTGGACAGCTTGCTTCGATTTTGGCTTCTAGTGGACGGATTTTGTCGTGCGATAGCTCGTTTGAAAGCTAAGAGTGAGACAAATTCAGTGAAACAATCGGCTTGTTCCTATCTGTCTTCGTTCAAAAGTTAGAGCGGTTACAAGATTTTAGGTCGGAGCTCGCTTACCTGAAAAAATCCTAAGTGTCAGAGTGACTTTGTATGGGTAAAATTTTGAAAATTTTCCAAAGTGTGGAATTTCGACCTGGGACCGTCACCAAAACATTTTTCATCAAATTTCGCTGACCCCCCCCCCCCCCGACAACAATCTTCTAACTTTGGTTCTAGTGGACGGATTTTGTCTTACAGCTACTCGTTTGAAAGAGGAGAAAAAACTGCTCGACAACATTTTTTGTTGCGAGTCAATCGGACCAGCCGTTCACAAGTTAGAGCGGTTACAAGATTTTAGGTCGGAGCTCGCTCACCTGAAAAATCCTAAGTGTCAGAGTGACTTTGTATGGGTAAAAATTTGAAAATTTTCCAAAGTGTGGAATTTCGACCTGGGACCGTCACCAAAACATTTTTCATCAAATTTCACTGACCTCCCCCCCCCCTCTGGACAGCTTGCTTCGATTTTGGCTTCTAGTGGACGGATTTTGTCGTGCGATAGCTCGTTTGAAAGCTAAGAGTGAGACAAATTCAGTGAAACAATCGGCTTGTTCCTATCTGTCTTCGTTCAAAAGTTAGAGCGGTTACAAGATTTTAGGTCGGAGCTCGCTTACCTGAAAAAATCCTAAGTGTCAGAGTGACTTTGTATGGGTAAAATTTTGAAAATTTTCCAAAGTGTGGAATTTCGACCTGGGACCGTCACCAAAACATTTTTCATCAAATTTCACTGACCTCCCCCCCCCTCTGGACAGCTTGCTTCGATTTTGGCTTCTAGTGGACGGATTTTGTCGTGCGATAGCTCGTTTGAAAGCTAAGAGTGAGACAAATTCAGTGAAACAATCGGCTTGTTCCTATCTGTCTTCGTTCAAAAGTTAGAGCGGTTACAAGATTTTAGGTCGGAGCTCGCTTACCTGAAAAAATCCTAAGTGTCAGAGTGACTTTGTATGGGTAAAATTTTGAAAATTTTCCAAAGTGTGGAATTTCGACCTGGGACCGTCACCAAAACATTTTTCATCAAATTTCGCTGACGTCCCCCCCCCCCTCGTTCGGACAAAATTTCTTGAAACAAACTTTGGTAAAGGTCCCAGGTCAAAATTCGGAAGTTTTAAATTTTTCAAAATTTTCACCACACTGGAGCTCTCACACTTAGGAATTTTTTCACTTGTGGCATGTTACATGGACATGTGCTGGCGGACCAACTTCCCGTGGTCATATGAGAATGGTTCAGGTGTCATATTGTAAAGAATGATGAGACAAATCGTTTGCAACAAACCGCATGTCGCTACGATGAATACTTTCGGAGATAGAGCCATTTTAAGTTTTCTTCCGAGCATATATAAACCCCCGACAACGTAAGTCTGATCACTTCATCGAAAGACGAGGTAAGCGACGGTCGTCGCTCTGAGCTCCCGATATCGGGTTGCAAAGGACTCTATCTTTTGAAGTAGGCAAGCTATCTTGCTACTTCAAAGTTTGTATGATAGAGTTTGATAGTGTCTTTACTACTGATAAAATTTTTTAAAAGTAGTATGAGTAGTAAAATGCGGAATTTTTTAAAAATTCTTAATTTTCACTTTTTTCAAAGTTTTAACATATAGACTAAGGTTTTCAAGTATCCTGAGTTCAAATCTGCTATCAGATTTGAAATTTAACTAAGTCTAAGGCAGCTTTGAGGGGTTAGATCCCAGCTACTGATCACTACCTTTGACTCGGCGTTCCTGTTACCACTTCGGGGCAGTGACAATGATGTCTTCAGCTGTAAAGAGCGGGTATCGGGGAAGATCTCTCACTTCCCTAGTGATCGGTACAAGGCCTTCGGGCTGTCGACGGGATCGAGTGCCACTCACTACACTCTTTAGGAATATGACTGTACTACATGATTCCAAACTTATACAAATTTCATTATCTTACAGCTAACGATAAATCAGGCATGGCCAACGACAAAAATCGAAAGTATCATATCAAAATGTGTGTGTGCGGTCGTATAAATCGCAGTGCGGACGCCAAGGCTCACGTCAAGAAGGCGGGCACCGGCCACATGATTGTCTTGAATAGGGTTGCGTGCGTGAAGTGTAGAGTGCTGAAGGGTGATGAGGATGAGGCGCGTTTCTACAGAGTGCATGCTGACTGTAGTGGTGGTTTAGTGACTGATTTGAGATTTACACAGTTGATTGTGGAAGAGAGGGAGCGAATGTTGGCGAATGTTGCGAATGTTGTTGAGAATGTTGTTGAGAATGTTGTTGAGAATGTTGTTGAGAATGATGAGTTGGCGAGAGCGGTTGCGTCGTTGGAGGGTGAGATTGAGCAGCGGAAGAGAGTGCTTGAGAGTGATGATGAGGATGATGTGGATTTAGATAGGGAGCGTGTGAGGAAGCGTGTGAGGAAGTTGAGCTCTTCGTCATCGGAGGTGTCCGACATCGTCATCACCGACCCCCCGAAGAGCTCATCTTCCCCAAAAGTGAAGAGTGGTGGGATTCGTGTGCAGTCGGCGAGGTGGTTGAAGGATGAAGAGAAGAGACATGTTTCGCAGCAGATGGCGCATGAGTTGTTAGTGAATAAGTTTGAGAGTTTGAAGAAAGTGAAGGATGAAGTTGTGAAGGAGTTGGATGAGTTGAAAAAGAAGGATTTGAAGTCGAAGGAGGTGGCGGATGAAAACATTAGAATGAGGCGTTGTGTGACTGATTTGAAGAATAAGACGCGAGAGTTGGAAGAGAAGAATGATGCGTGTGAGAAGAGGGCGAGTGCTGCGGAGAGAAGAATGAGAGATGCAGAGGCGAAGTTTGAGGAGATGATGAAGGAGATGAGTGTGTTGAGAGCGAGGAATGTTGAGTTGGAGAGGACTGTGGCTCGGCGGGGTGATGAGAGGCAGGCGTGTGAGAAGTTGGAGCGCATGAGGGATGAGTGGGAGCGTGTGAATGAGGATCGCTTGTTTGAATTCCACATCCCTATTCGGGACAATCATTTGGCCGGCGAAGTATTAGTAAATAAAAGCCTCGACGAGTCCATCCTATGTTACAACGGTCATCCGAGCAAGAAGTGTCTGCATGCCAGCCTGAGAATGCGCGGCCATCTCCATAAATTTTCAATCAGGAAGCCCGCGAGACTACCTAAGGATGACTAACTTGGTAAGTGAAAAGCAAATAAGATAGTATATCCTATTCTAATACATATCATTTTCATTGCAGATCTTTGCCCGCCTTCACCACCCCATCAATTTACTCCCGAGAACGAACCATCGGCTCTCTTAAGGGCCACCTAGGGGCAAGACATGATAGAACCTCCACGCGGTTTGCCCTGGGCAGTCTTCGGACTGGCGAATACTATCATTAAGTTGAATCTGCTATCAGTCAACTTGAACATTATGCAGTCGATTGCTATCCCTGAAGCATTCTGATTCGCTGTTGAGCAATTCATTGTTGAAAACCCTATATAAGCCAGAAGATTGTAGCGCTTCTCATTCAATTTGAAGTCACGATGGAAGCGACATCTGCCGACAACATTCCCGTCTTCACCGATGAAGACAACGGCATTCCCAACTTCATCATCCTCGACGAGTGGGATGAAGAGGATGAGAAGAAGGGGAAGATCAAGAAGATCATTTGGACGGATGGGGTGTGGACTCCTAAAACCACCCGCATCCGAAAGGTGCCAGATGCACCACCACGGCTGAGGCGGTATAGGGTTTATGACAACCTAAGCGTCATACCCATTGACTATTCCAGTCAATAGTCAAATTCACGTCCCCGAGAACGAACCATCGGCTCTCTTAAGGGCCACCATGGGGCAAGACATGATAGAACCTCCTCGCGGTTTGCCCTGGGCAGTCTTCGGACTGGCGAATACTATCATTAAGTTGAATCTGCTATCAGTCAACTTGAACGTTGCAAATGAAGTTCGGTGTAATACTTCCTTTCGACGGGCGTTCCTGTAAAGGGCGGCGGTGAAACCCGTAGCTATGCATACCGCAAGGGACATTCGGCAATGGTCAATCTTGTTAAACCTCTCTGCGTCATGTTTGCAAGTGATTGCCTCTGTCTCAACGTAGTATGCATTCGCGCCAGGGCGACATTTAGCCAACTGTCGAAGGTTGCCTAAAACTTTCCATTGCATACGTTATGAGAACCATGAGTTCTACCTGTCTCTATCAATGAGACGAATTGATGAATGGAATGAAATGGGAGGACACTCACGCGCCACACGCAACATAACACACTTCTCTCTTCCGTAGTCTAACAAGCTCTTTACACATGGATCGCAGTCGATTGCTATCCCTGTATCAGAAGTGTAAGCTATCTTAATTTATTTGACACTATTTTATCTACCATCATCGTCCATATGAAATGTTTTTAGATTTACAAGTTAGACTAAGCGTGCTACTATTTCCAAATGAAAAAGTATACATGGTTAAATCATCCACTTAAGCCCATCCATAGTCTAACAAGCTCTTTACACATGGATCGCAGTCGATTGCTATCCCTGTATCAGAAGTGTAAGCTATCTTAATTTATTTGACACTATTTTATCTACCATCATCGTCCATATGAAATGTTTTTAGATTTACAAGTTAGACTAAGCGTGCTACTATTTCCAAATGAAAAAGTATACATGGTTAAATTATTCACTAAAACCCCATTCAAGTAAGTCAGTATGAAAGCAAAGATAATACGAAATAAACATTTATTATGGCATGTATTTCAAAAGGTCTTCATCGTCAATATCGTCCCAGAGTCTGGCTTCACATAGATTACAAAAACAGTTGAGCTGCTTTAAACGTTCTTCTGCAGCGTCCCTCACTTTCTCAATGTACGCCCACTCCGCCACGGTTCGCGGTTGGGAGTTAGGGGTGTACCACTCCCATATTTGATGCAAGTGCGACTTGCTGGTCATCTCCATCACCCCTTCGGCATCATATTGTAAATATTTCCACCGTATGCCTGTTAGGTCGGGCAACTCCTCTTCATCCTCCTCCGATAATGATAACTTTCGTATATTGTCGAGATTGTATGTCTTCTCCACCTTCGCCTTTCTTGGTGCATTTGGTGTAACGAGCACCTTTGCTGATGTATATGGAGAGGAGAACTCCAATGCGGTATTTGGTGTTGTTGGAGGACTTGTCATGTTGTCTTTGAAATGCTGACTTTGAATAATGATAACTTTAACATTTTTCCTATTCTTAAGTATACACAAGCAGCCAATCAGAATGAACATCCAATGAATAAAGAGGATGAAAGTATATAAGCAAAGTGACATCCGTGTCATTTCACTCTGTCTTTGAGACGTATAAGTGAAGTGTTCTCTAGCGAATTCTGCTATTATTTGAGGTGTACAAGTGAATTCCAAATTTGAGACGTATTAATTGAGTGAAGTCTCTATCTTATTGAAGCATCAACCTTAAACTTGATTTCATTGAAATGGTAAGTTAAAGATTTCCTCTCTCATCTCCCTCAAACGTGTGACTAATAGCATCTTCCTCAATTTCAGGCATCAACTTCATCACCAACGCCCTCTCTTCTCGAGGAAAGTTTAGAGTTGTTGAGTCAAGGTAGGTTGTAACACTACACTGAGACTTGAACAGAGATGAAAGAATGATTTCTCTTTCAGGTGATGTGAGTTCCAGCTCAGGACTCTCGCGGCAAGGCAACGAGTGGGAATGTGCCGACTGCGGACATATGTTTACAAGGAAGCACAGTCTCCTTCGACACATCAAACAACGTGTGTGTCAACGCAAAGCGGCGTCAATCTCCGGAGGTGAAGTTGATTCTGACGATGACATCTCCTTTCCTTGCGATTTGTGCCCTCTTTCTTTTGATAGTCACTTTCAGCGATCTTCGCACAGACTTCAACACACGCATGCAAATGATCACTACACCAACGGTACCTCTACCATCTCCCTCATTAATGTTTCACATAATAATTTAGTACGCGACTACTGCATGGAGTCCAATACTCAAATTGTAGATTTTCCTGAGTGGCTCCTTCAAAATTCTAACATTATCGAAGCGCTCTTCAATAATTTAGACAATTTTAGAATGAAGGCGCTCATCTACCTTAAACTAAAATATATTAAAATAGATTTTCAAACGGGTCAAGTGACGGAGAGAATACAGTTTCATGTTCCTTCCTCTTCCGCAACCGAAGTTGTAGACTGCGAGTCTTGGCTAAATTTTCACATTCAATGTTTAAAATCAAATGTAGATAAATTCAATCAACGCGACAGCGCTCTCATTTTTGATGGTGTGGACTCAGCCATGTTCAAAATTTCCCTATTAGAAAGTCATGCAGCTCGAGGCACATTTAAACTACCAAAAACGTTGTATAATAAGAAAGCTGTCATCAATGTCGATTGTACATCACAGTGTTTCAAATATGCAGTCCTATCCATCCTTCACTATAATGATATCAACGCGAATCGAAATCATACCTATAGCTATAGACAGTGGGAGGATGAACTAGACTTTGAAGGTTGTGATAGTAACAACATGAAAATCAAAGATGTAGAAACGTTCGAAAAACATAATAAGATTAAAATTGTCGTTCACGTGTGGGAGAAGGGGTTGAAGGGTGCCCGCTATAATTCGCGTTCGAGTTGTTATGAACGTGTAGTCAACCTCTTATTAGTAAAACAGGATGATAGCGAGGAATGGCACTACTGTGGTATTCCCAAAATCTCTCGCTTGTACACTCACTTGGGGCACTCTAAAAGAGGTGAACATTTTGTATGCGACCGCTGCATCCGCTCCTTTTGGAGTAAAGATAAATTTGAAACTCACTATGAATGGTGCAAGCGAGGTAAATTACAAATGGAACGCATGCCCAAAGATAAAATATTTTCACATAGGGATAATGGTGACGAATTAAGTCCCCTGCGTGTCATTTACGCAGACATAGAATGCTACATTGATGATATCATCCACAAGCCAGCAGCCATATCCTGCTATGAAGTATGGCATGACCACTTTAGGAATAGACAAAACAAAATGCATACTTGGCAAGGTGAAGATTGCATTTCAAAATTTCTAGAATTTCTCGATAAAGCTGCAAAATTTCAACAATCATATGATTCCCAATTGCAGCGTAAGTCACTACATATGTCAGATGAAGACAAACAAAAATTTGAAAGTTGCACATCCTGTCCTAAATGTCATAAAACGTTTGATGACGATAAAATTAAGAAAGTGCGTGATCATGATCACATCACTGGTAAATTTAGAAACGCACTCTGCTCCAAATGTAACTTTTCACTTAGGTTGAGACGTCGTGTACTACCCGTCATTTTTCATAACTTTAAGGGCTATGACAGTCATATGCTCATAAAAGGAGGGTTGAGCCAGATGAAATCGTGGCAGTTCAATGTAATAGCACAAACGAGAGAAAAATTCATGGCAATGACAGCAAAAGTACCAGTAGATAAAACTAAAGAAAATAAGATAGTCTTCTTCGAAATAAAATTTTTAGATTCATTTCAATTCATGTCAGCGTCACTAGCTTCTCTCGTTCGTAATCTCAAGTTTCTTCCCCATAGTCAAACTTTGAAGAAACACTATCCAAACTTAACGGATGAAATAATCACTCGCAAAGGAGTCTTTCCTTATGCGTATTTTAGCTCAATGTCTAAACTAAATGAAACAACCCTTCCTTCCATTGACAAATTCAAAAACGATTTGACGGGTGAAGATTGTCCAGTAGAGGACTATGAACATGCTCAAGAGGCATGGTTAAAATTTAATTGTAAAACGTTTGGCGATTATATGATCGCTTACTTAGAATTAGATGTCATTTTGCTGGCTGATGTCTTTCAGGAATTTCGACGAGTGGCATTAGAAGAAGACAAATTAGATCCTGTCCACTTTGTCAGTCTACCAGCCATGTCCTTTAAATCAGCCTTTAAAATGACTGGTGAGACCATTCATCTCTTACAAGACCCGGAGATGTATAATATATTTGAGCGCGGAATACGCGGTGGTCTCACATTTGTAAATAAACATCATATAAAATCTGAAACAGTAGGTGATGATCATATCCACCTAAAGTACTATGACCAAAATAATTTATATGGCAGTTCACTGTCTAAACCACTACCTCATTCCGAGTTTAGTTGGTTAAATCAAAATGAGCTTGAGTATTACTCCAACCCTTCAAACATACTGAATATTCCAGATGAAGGTGATTGGGGATATTATTTTGAAGTGGATTTGATTTATCCAAATAGTATTAAAAATAAAACTGCTGATTTCCCACTCGCACCTGAATCTGGCGAAGTGACTGAAGATATGTTTTCACCATTCATGTCACAATTTCATAATAACTTAACAGAGTGTGGACAGCCAAGGTACAAACCATGCCGCAAACTTTTACTCACCCAATATGATAAGAAAAATTATCTCGTACACTTCTGCATATTAAAATTCTATTTAGAAATGGGCATGCTTCTAAAGTCAGTTCACCGCATTATCAAATTTAGACAGAAAGCCTTCCTCAAACCCTACATAGATAGTAACAGTCAAAAACGTGCACTCGCCCAAAATAATTTTGAAAAGGATTTTTATAAATATAAGAATAATAGTCTATTCGGAAAGACCATGGAGGATGTTAGAAAACGTATGAATTACAAACTAGTCGTTGATGAACAAAAATATCACAAATTGACCTCATCACCTCTTTTCATTGATAGAGACATCATCGATGAGGATCTTGTAGGTGTTAAAATGATTAAATCAGAAGTTGAGTTGTGCAAACCCATCTATATTGGGCAAGCCGTTTTAGATTATTCCAAGCTTGAAATGTATCAACTCTTCTACAAAATATTAAAACCATGCCCTCTCGTAAAAGAGGTTCGCTTGCTGGGTGGTGATACAGATAGTTTCTTTTTAGGAATTACCACTCAAAAAGATTTAAATTTTAATGAAGTAGGTAAGTCATTAGAAAAATATTTCGATACATCTAACTACAATCCCACTCATCCACTCTATTCCATACAGAATAAAGCCAAACTTGGTTGTTTTAAGGATGAAACAGCAGGAAAGGAAATAGATGAAATGATTCTCCTCCGTCCTAAAATGTATTCCATGAAACTAAAAGAATGTGCAGATAGTATTAAGCGTGCTAAAGGTATATCAAAATCCATTGTTCATAAAATGAAACATCGGTCCTATAAGAAGGCCTATAAAAATAAAACTATAACGTTTGTCAATATGACAATCTTAAAATCTCAAGTTCATACTGTGAAAACGTACACGTTCAAGAAACGAGCACTTTCAGCATGGGAGGATAAGAGGTGTTGGATAGGACATAACACATCTCTTCCACATGGACATCCTGACACAAACATACCTCCACCCAAAAGAATAAAACTCACGCTACCACATTCAGGAGATGTATTGACATAATCAACTTTAACTCAGTATTTTGATGTTGCTTTTTGTAGATATACATGGTTGTTTTATGTATCGCATGAGATCGTTTCTTCCTTGTGAATATATGCCTACAGTCAGCCCATTCCCCCTATATCTGTGAAAAGACTTTTTCATATACATATTTTTATTTCAATAAACATATCACAATGACTTCACTTTGTTTTCCGAAACACTAAAGTTACGAGGGATTTAGTATCTTTCACATGGATACACTCTTGTAAACCATTGGTAATTTTGATAGCAATAGAGGGTATAGTTTGTTTGACGACGGGATGATAGAAAATAGATTCAAACATCTTCTCGACTATTCCATATGAAGCGTCTTTATCATGAATGAAATCGCGTAAAATGTATTCTTTTTTCTCGCCAACAGAAATAGGTAGAATCAAATCACTTTGAATGTAAAGGTGCTGTTCATGTTTATCAAGTGTCATTGGTGTTTCTATACCAATCGTATGCGCAGCAGCAAACACAGTTTGTAGCATTGAAAAACCAAAGAGTTTTTTCAAATTTTTACTCAATTGACATTGAATGTCATCACCCAGTTTCAGAACAACGCGTTGATTTTCAATTGAAAACGAAATGTGGTGTGTCTTTACATCATATTTACTTTTCATCACATGCTTCAACTTCTGTTGTATATAAGGATTTACTACATGAATGAAGCTTTCAACTGTATGATATAGACGCGGCATTATATTGATAGCAACTTTAGATTCTTCATAAGACTGGTAAATTTTCTTGATGCGATCGCCATAGATGTCCACCCACCATTCATCATTAACTGAATCAGCTTTAGTGTGATATTCATGAGAAGCATACACCACACCGCTTCCAATAATAGGTGTATAATGTCTTACAAAATGACGCAAGGTTGGAGAGAAATAAACTGTAAGTTTGTCATTATATTTCTGAATAACCAACTTATTTTTGTCCGCCATAATTTTCTCTCCATACTTCTTACCCACAGTCTCATTCCATCGTTTTACTAACTCAATAAGTGATAAAGGTTGAACACCACGCTTTTTCAAAATGATGCGTTCTTCGCATTCTACAACATCTTCATCAAATATTTTAAATCTATAATGAAATTTGTTGATTCGATTTGAATAAACTTTTCTAACATTTGCAGTAGCAATTGACGTTAGATGTAGTCCATGACCAAAACCGAGATGCGGATAGAATTCACTATCCAACCTCAGCGTAAGACCTTTAGTAAAAGAATGAAAGCGGAGGAACTGTCTCCCACTCCAATGATAGATAGTAAACTCATAAGCTTTCTGATTTTTATTCTTCATGATGGAAGTATTACCACTGTTGAATGCCTTAATAATTTTCTCATTCCCAAATGGCTCATAAGAATCTGATTTTATCTGAATCCATTCATAGTTCCACTTTCCATCTGATGTTAAATTGTATGGGAACTGGAATGCATTATTCATCGTTATTCCATCATGGGTGCGAGGAGTCAATATCATTTCTTCCAAATCATTCACATTCTGAATATTGCTATCATAGCAAATACTAGAAACGCCAACCTCCCATTCACCTTCTAAATGCAGTGGCCGATTTAATTCTACTCGATAGTCTGATGGTTTATTTTTGGGAAATTTATTCATAGAAGCATTACTGGGCAAGTAGATTAGAAACGAGTCCTTATTTTCACTTTCCATATTATTCACATTGGAAAAATATATTAGCATACGTTTGCATTAACTCTTCATTCGGAAATGGAGTGTGATACTTGTCACAGCATCTTTATGAAAAGGAATTAACGCACCAGCATCGTCATAAATGGCAATATCAATTTGTGGGATGTAGTTTGATTTCAGCTTTGTATAATGCACTTTCTTGAAAGTATGCTCAGATAAAATACTGCAGCTCTTTGGCTGGTATGGTATCATTGCTAGCAATGGAGCTTCAACATCTCCCACACGTACATCTTCACCAATATTGGAATATATCTGAAAATAGTTAATACGACGCGATAGCGACATGTCTGCGCTAGCTTTGGTTACAGTACCACTTTTAAAGATATTTTGGTCAAAACCCAAAATGTCCATTAGAGTTTTATCCATAATTAGTTCAATACCTTTTCCACTTATAGTGAGAGACAAAGTACCTTCTTTTTCAGAAAATGAAATATGTTGGTCATTAATCACTTCATTTAAATAATCTACAACCAATTTAACTGAAGTAATGATGCGAGGCATCAACACTCTTGTTTCATGTAAGATACCACCGAAAGGCTCTACACACTTTCTGTATAAAGATACGGTCCATTCTGTATCAAATTGATTTGACCTTTCACATGGTAAATGTTGCATATTAAATTTTCCATGAACAGCTGCAGAATGATGTCGCAAGAACTGATGAAAATCTTTTGAACAAACTAATACTAGATCATCATCATTTAATTTACTTATTGCAATATGATTAGATGATTTAATATAAGTCAATGTTGCCACTTGTTTACCATCAACTCGAAGGAGATAATTAAATTTCTTCAATAATGTTTCAGGAGTCATGTTTGTCTTTCTTGGCTTAATCACAATCTTCTTCACCAACGTCTTCTCATTTTTTGGAATAAGATCTACATAATAAGCTTCCTCTCGATATATTAACTGTTTATGAGCACTTATGTGGTAATTAACGTTAAAATTATCATAGGTTGTCAAGGCGCTAGCGAGGTAACCTAAATCATTTCTTAAACTTGGACTTAAACCAACAATCCAATCTTTCTCAACTACATGATGTATATAAGTATAATCATCATTGTGTGGAGTAAATTGGGCAATATGTTTACACGCTTTATTCAAGAAATCATATATAAACTTTTTACATGATAAGAGATCTTTCTTTGGCCACTGTGGAATGTATACTCGGCAGCCCTTTTCACATTGGTAAGCAGCTGTACGTCTCATATTAATAGTCATCACCTCATGATCAAAAGTATAGACACAGTTGCTATAAACAAGTTGAGTGACACCCACTTCCCAATTCCCATTTAGCTGTTGTGCATGATCAATGGGAGTAGAAAAGAGTGCGGCTCGATTACTAGTAAATCTCTTTGTAGCCGCATTGCTAAGCAAAATATGATAAAACGACATTTTTATATTGCTAATCTGCAACTTTGCATAACATCATGAAGACTTGGATTTTGGACTCTCTACAATATATCAGAGTTGATCGTGATGGAAACGTACATTTCAAAAATTCTCATGGTCATACATCAAGAGGAATTACATTAACATGGCGACAATTTGTCAACCTCAATGATATCATGAGGGATTTGGAATATTTTGAAACATTAAGATTCATCTCCTTGGGTGATCAAGTTTGGCTTCAACATTACAGAAATGAAATTCAAATCTACCATTCTCATTCCGCAAACTGTTTCTCATTTCGCAAATACAATTGGGAGAAGTATAGAAGATACATACATCGCTCCATCATGACATTTATTCGTCGTGAGTTCATCGCCCTACTATGCAAATCTTAATCAGATATGATTACCACGCACCATGAGTTGGAAATTAGATTCCCTACAACGTATTGAAACGGATCATGATCGAAACGTCTATTTCAAAGATTCAACTGGAAATGTGAGAAGAGAGTTTGTTTTATCTTATCGTCATTTTCAATCTCTACATCATATCATGAAGGACTTGAAATACTTCTATATGAAAAGACATTCACGTATTGGAAATCGCATCTGGCTGCGCGTCAACAATCGGCGAATTCAACTCTATCATTCCCAACTTCATACTAACTTCACATTTCATCAAGGTAGTTGGGAAAAGTATAAAAGGAAGGTACATCGCTCAATTTACTCATTCTTTCATCATGAAGCGCCATCGCTACACCATCGTCAACATTCTCCGTCGCTTCAGACTCTACACCAAAATCGATCTCACAACATTACGCCAACAGCTTCCAAACAGCAAGTATTACCCGGGCCGTCCTCAAATGTTAGTGGTGAAGATGAACAATTCACGGAATCTTCAACTCTTCCCAAATGGGACTGTACAGATTCTCGGCGCCCTTTCTCATTCATCGGCGCAGTCAATGCGCTTAGAGCTACAGAGACTACTACGTCGGATATGGAAGAGGGAGAGGTGTGTGATGTCGAATCTGACTGTGGACAATATGGTGATCTCTACTCAATTGAGTGACAGTCTATCATTTTTGAAGATTCGTACCAGCAGTTACAGTTTGTGTTATGAACCCGAACTTTTTCCTGCAGCTCTCATTAGTTGTTGGTTGCCTGTGCATGTGGCAATCTTTCATAATAGTAAAGTGATCATTACTGGACTAAAATCTCATGAACAAGCAAATATGATCCTAGACTATCTCATTGAGTATGTACGTACCCAGCGGATTGTAAAATAAAAAACAATTTTTTCCAACATGATGTTTTTATTTCAAATCATGATAGAACTTACAAATCATTTTTTCATTAGAGGATGGATTACATGAAAAGTTTTGAATAACAGATGCAAATCGAGATACATGTAAACGTTTTAAGATGAAGTACAGTACAAAAGCACCACACGTTGATGAAAGTGGATGTTGTAGTATGCGTTCATTTCGCTGATATTGACGCGTATGTTTTCTCAACCACTGCTGTGTTGGTATATTTGGAGGTTGAGCAAGAGAGTCAAATAGTTCACCACGTCGGTCTTCTCCAATAAAGATCGCTTTCCAATGCTCACCGCCTAAATTCTGTGAATGAGTGTTTAGCACAATAAAGATGGGATAGTGATTTACTGTAGGTGGTAAGGTATCGAGTGAATAGACATTATCGAAAGCTTTCAACGTCGCTTCGTCTGCATTACGCTGCACTTTAGTCTTAATATCGTCAGCAGTCAACCAACTCATTAACGATTATACTGAAGAATCACGTCACGATACTTTGTAATTTCAATATTTGAATCGAAGACTGCATAAATTAATACATTGATCGTCTCAGGTAGTGTTCTTTTGAACGTCAAATCCAAACGAATATTATGAGGCACGTTCGCTTGACGATAGGGTGCACTAATATCGCTGTCAGCAGTCAAATCAAATGCATAAATAGTATATCCACTCTTAAATTCTTTCATAGTCAGTCCGTTGGTATCATCCGTATTGTAAAAGCCAAAGACATCCATAAAATCAACATAACTGCGCATAAATTGATCCGAAGCAAAATCTGGTTTGTAGGGTGGACCAGGATGACTCACACCATTAACACGTAAAGCAATTTCACTTAACTGATTGTGTTTAAAATTGAAAGGATTCTTCTTTATATTACCATTAAATGCATCATTTTCAACCATTGCCACCATGAGGAGCTTCGGTGCTTCCGATGGAAAGAGGCCATCTTTCATGAAACTCTTTTGATCTTTCGGAATTGTAAAGGTGAGAAGCTTTGTATGCTGAACGGGGTAAATGGCATTTTGGCGGTTAAGACCTTCAGCATGCCCTCTAATGACACTTGGATTCGGTACTACTCGACGAATGTAAAGTGCAATATCTTCCACATGAATTCTAAAATTGTCAACTTTAGCAAATGCATTCAGCGCAAATTCAGGCTTATTCAATGTCAGCTTGAGTCGCATGCTGGTATTACAGAGTAAAAACTTTGACTGTCTAAAGAAGTCTAAATTCAGCGGACCATATAGCTGACATACTCTACTATCTTTAATCATAGCAGATCGCTTTACAAAGCCACTGTTTGTTTCAACATCAAATTTTCCTGCTTCATCTCTGTACCATCCCATGGCTTCCATATGACTTTTTTGTGCTGCTGGATGAAACTGTGATACATGATTGAAATATGATTTATAGGGATAATCGCTTTGACCACCTTCCACCTGCTGCTCTCCAATCGTTAGAGAAACATCGCGAAGTAATGTAGTCAATGGTAAATTGTTCAGTCCAACTTTATGTGCATCGTCAATAGCAGTTCCATCTGCTTGCTGAATTCTAAACCTCAAATCAAGCATCGCATAACTCAAATCTATGTAGTCATCACTACCACCAGGAATAACAAATTCAATGGGGCCAGCATTCTCAGCTGTTCGAGGATGATAATCTACAATACTTGAACTAAGAATATCTGTCTGTATGGCTTGTTGATCGAACAAACAAAAACCGGAAGTTTTACACTCCATGATTAGAAGTTATAGCAGCGTCGTCGTTTAGCGCCTGATGAATGATTAGAGCCTCTGCGACGTTTGCGTGAATGCCTTTTGACTGAAGATCGCACCTTACCAGCTCCGCGATGTTTCCTCCTTCCTTTTCTCATTCGTTTAGGTGATTTCTTTCCTTGAGTAACACCAGCAATGGTCTGCTTCAATGTTTTTAAACCGCGTTCCTTCCCACGATTCAACAAACTGCTCTTAAAACTTCTACCTCTGGAAAGATCACTAGCAACATCACCAGCAAAGCCAACGGCATTACTTAAAACATTTCGTTTTAAAGATCTACCGACATTGGATATGAGAGGTGCTACAACAGATTTCAGTGCACCAAGTATGCTACCTCCACGTTGGCGGCGAGCACCGATGTAAATTTGTCCTCCACCACTTACGTAGGAGGGTCGTGAATAAAATGAGGCAGTTGGATTCATAGCTCAAACCCTAAACATTGTTAGTTACAACTTTGCATGAATCACTGTCGATCACTTAGATGAAAGATGTCGGCACGACGCATCCAAGAGTTCATACTTGAAGGATAACCAGTCCATTTAACAAGACACCATTCTTCACCTTGCCGTTTTTTACATCGAATGATTTTCTCTACCAAATATGTTTCACTTTCAGTGACTACCTCAATCTCATCGCGGTAAAAGCTACCCTCAATTTCTTCATTATCGTAATCTTTCAACTTGTAGGTGGTCGGAGAGTCTTTTTGATTAATCCTTGATACTGTAAATACCTCCTCTGTCCAATTCGGGAGGTACCCTTTAGCAAAAACACTTTTCACTTTTGAGATACGAACTTTATCGCCAATTTTCACATCACTTTTCACATGAGTGCGTTTACGTTGGAATGATTCGCGCACTTTATCTACATTGTCAGCATTTACATCTACTGGTCTGAGTCCAATAGAACGATGGATAGAGTGATTGTAGGCATGGAGTGTATCTTGTAGAACCTTTGTCCAATTTTGTGTCAAGTTGGCAGTAAAATGTCGCCACAAACGATTTTTTAATGTGCGATTAAAACGTTCAACGAGTGCAGCTTTATAAGCGCTCTTTACACTAAACAACTCAATGTCATGCCTCTCAAATAATCTTGTCACATGCTGATTTTCAAACTCTTTTCCTTGATCACTCTGAATTCTTTTTGGAATGCGACCTTCTCGAAAAATTGTTTGGAATGCTTTTGCTACTCCTTTCCCTTCTTTAGTTTTTAAAGGTTGAGCCCACGCATAACGCGAGAAAATATCAATGACGGTTAAAATAAAATTATTGCCCGAGTTATGTTTTGAAATGGAGGCAACATCGCACAAATCTGCTTGCCACTGTTCATCGATGTCATGAACAATATAATGGCGGGTGCGGTACTTCTTTTTCGCTTGTTTGTGGAGTGTATAGGTAGCCTGACCCTTTAACCATCGTTTCACTTGTGATTGTGGAAGACCACTCGCTTTTGATAATTTCTTGATAGATGCAAATCCTGCCGGATGTTTTACATCATAATAGATTGACTTCAAACGTTCAGTCGATGACGGCTGACTCTTTTTCCTCCTTCTCATCTTTTTTCTTTCTTGCCTTTCTACATTTACAACAACTGCAGCATTTAGCGGTTTTGCGATCGTGTTCACATTGCTTAGGGGTTTCATTATGAGAGCTGGCGCAGCAAGTGCAAGTGACAACGACATTCACCTCTGGCGGCTCATTACATGGCAAGCAACACATCTGCTTCATATTAATAGTCTGAGAACATGTATTTCCTAGGAGGAGCTGTTTTACGTTTTCCTTTTACCAGTTTTAGTGGCGATACAGATCTACGTCGAGTTCTTCCCCTTGTTTGCTTAGTGAGTGTGGGAGGGGATGTAGCAGGTGACGTCTTAAACCAATTTGTTGGCATTTTCATCGCCTGAAGCATTGGAGTAGTAGCCACTGTTGAATCAAGTTCTTTCAATGTCTCATTATTTAAAGCAAATTTTGGCACATTATGCTTTTTCAATAGTTTAAGAAAGTATGACCAACCAGGTGGAACATAGCCCTGACGGCGCTTTCTACGTGTCGCATACTGAATCAAGTCTTCATAACGTGAAGCATCAATCACTTTATTTTCATCTGTAATGATTTCTCCTCTATCATTTACATTGAGATGGGGTTCAATACTGTTGAAAAGAGATATGGCATGTGCGCGAGATGCTAAAGGTGTAGCAGTCGATACAGAGTCACGCATCTTATTCTTCAAGTTTTTCAATTGCTCAACAGTTTCCGATTGTAATAATACAGCACGATGTGGATCTTTGATGTGAACATTTTGCTGATAATCTATTTCTTTCCTATACATTTGATTTGCAAGAGGTTGCTTTACTTGCTGCATGGCAGTCAATTGTACATATTCATCCTGAGGAATAACAATCATGCGAGAATAAGAACTCATAGTTTGTAGATAATCATGGGAGTTTTCAAAATATCACTTCGAAATCTAAATTCTTCCGGACACTCTTGCGTAAAGTCAATGAATAAGTAACCGTATGGTTTTTCAGTAGCTGCTTGAAAAATTTCAATTAAGGCTTTTGATCCTCTGGGTGCAACTTGTCGCGCTAAAATTTCAAATTGACTTTTATCTCGCGGATTCTTGAAAATAGCATAATAGTGTGTATTCAGGTTTCGTGTACGAGCTTCTTTTCCATCAGGAAACAAATTTTGTGTAATATAGATGATAAAACACCTTTTATGGTGTGCTGCGCGAGTGAACATATCTGTAACATCTTTTGAATTCTTACTTTCTTTTAATAAATCATCCAATACAACAACATCATTAGACTGAAGTTTATCCACTGGAATAATTCCTTCATGTCGAATAAAGTTGCGACTTTGCAATTCCTGAAACAGCGACGGTTGATAAATACCATAACACCAAATCACTCGATTGATAGGTTCCTTAAACAACTCCCTTCTTTTATCCAATAAATTCAGCGTGAAAACAGTTTTACCTGCATGAGATGGACCTGATACAGTCAGAACTTTATCACATTGAAGTCTGAAATCCATTTTATTACTTTGAGACTCAACATTTGCATAATTAACGCTTAGAGCCAAAGATATTTCCCAATAGGTTGCCCACGGCAGGAGCTATCATTGGAAGTATTGCTGAAAGGAAACCGCCCTTTTGTGTTAGAGTTTTCCTCTTTCTTTGAAGGGCGACTTTAGGATTGGAGATGAAACGCAATTTTGTAGCATATCGCTTAAGTAACTTTCGTTGTTTTGGCGCTAATTTCTTCGTCCTCAACTTCCTCACATGAGAAATAATTTCACAAATGAATTTATCGTTAGCATGTCGTATAGCATTGTATCGCTGATTTGCTTTCATTCGTCGGAGAGCTTGAATGGCTGAAGAAAACTTTTGACTTTTACGTTTCGTCATTTTACGTTTCGCCATTTTCCGTGTTAGTCTTTGCTAAAACCTATCTTTACCACATTTGCATAGGTACTAACTATTGCGACATAAGTGACACTCGAAATGAGCAATGTCACAGTGGTTACATTGGCAAAGTTGAATGCAATTACGTATGAAACAGCGTTGACAAAAAGCATGCTTACATCTCTTGAAGATGCGCTTTTCATTTCCATCCTTTCGCTTACATACATCGCAACACATAGTTTCACCGTTACTGATGTCTATAGCAAGTCTTTTTGAAGATATGAATTTGCTAGCCTTTTCTAAATAATAGACGCATGTACAGAAGGAATATACTTCGAGAGTGAGCAGACATAGCTCGAAAACCAGTTGTGCTACAATCAAGTACCACTGCATTTTCAATTTTTCTTTATGGAAAGTTGAATGTGAATATCTGAAATCGCTTCAATCACTAGACTGCTACCATGATGGTTAAATGCGTTAAGACGTTCAGCAATTTTTATCATATGTCTTTTAAAAAATTCTTGGGGGTGATCTACCACTTCCATTGAATAAGAAGCAAAATGGAAAGAGCGACTTTCCACCTCTTCCTTTCCAAAATGACTAAACTTAATTTTCGCAACTAATCGCGCCATGATAATGCTATCAGAGAATGTATTCATTAACTCTAGAAATAGAGTGCTAGCATCATCGACCACTGCTTCGATGTCGGTCTCATCTTTATGAAATTTTATCACATAATCTTGAACAGCTCCTTTTAAACTTTGCCTATGAAAACGTAATGTTCCGCAGTCGTTTGAGAAAGACATGATCGCCCTTTATCTAACCCATCCATTGCATGAAAACAACAACTCTTCTCATAGTAACATTTATTGAATAATGGTAACAAGCATGCATTATAAATCAATGGTTTGAAAGAGATAAAATAGATACAGCTGGTAACTATCATACAGAGAGCAATGATAACCATACAGGACTTTGGCAGTGTTGAGGTAAGGAGGAAAGAAGCATTGGTTATGAACGTAGCTACTACAACGAACAGACAAAATAGGAACACACAAATCCTTAAAACGTTTCGTGACTTCATGATAATGTTGATTCACTCTACTATCCCAAGGCGGGAGCAAAATATCATCAATGATTAGATTGGGAAATACTTTCCTCTCCTTACCAGGATTATTACAAAAGATGCGTATAACATTGAAAGCAGCTAACCATCGTTTAAAGTCAATAAGAAGAGCACTCTCACAAGAAAAGCCATAGTCTTGCAAATATTTCAGATTAAGTCCATGAATGTGTTTTCTCGCCCATTGATCAACATTGGGATCGCAGTTGGCATGTTGATGATAGACACTGACAATCTGATATGTCCAATTGTTCATAGCAATAGCACTGAGCTCCTGTACAGGTTCACCCTCACAATCCATAAAAATGATGATAGAAGCCTAAAACGGAAATTTACACATCTAAGGAAGCGTTCTATAACATATTACAAAATGAAGAATTACATCGATGCTTTTCACGACAAAATACACAAATGATATGATGGCAACGAAGAAGTAAAATGTATCTAATAAGACCACGTCTGCGACACTCAAAGCACATAAGCGAATTGTCATAGGGTAGAGTTAGGAAAGGACTAGTAATTCTCCTTCTTTGATTTGCGTTTTGATGTAGCATTCTTCTCCGACTTGCGCTTCGTACCACTGCTGTTAAGGATTTGATCAATTATGTCGTCCACGTTGGGTGGTTTTGGAATATATAGGATGGATTCCATATGCATGGAGAGAGAGGCTATTTTATTATCCTTGTGTCGACCATAATATAGCCCATTCACTTTGAAAAGGATATCCCAAGTACCTTCTCCGAGCTCATCACATCTGATGGGTATTGAATGATCTCCCTCCTTCTTATAGTAAGTACACCAATGTGATACCGGTAGGCAAATGTGATTACCATCCCAAATCTTTCTATAGGGAGTATCCTTGTCATCTCTCGCCTTCCACTCTTGAGCAAGAGGAGTAGGAATGTCCATATTTAATGTCACGTACTCCTCAATAATATCAAGTTGGTGGCGAATATACGGACTCACGGGGATCAGTATGTAGTCCCCATACTGATTGTGCATTATCTTGACATCCGTGGAAGGGAGCATTCCCGTTTGGAGTACTACGCTATGATCATCATAACGCAAGGCTTGTTTAAATTTACGCTGTAGCGGTGTAGGATTATGTACCTTGGATGTTTCTTCCACTGGCCTCAGTTGTAGATGATCTGACCGTAGCGAACCTTGTAACGTTTGACCGCCATTTTGTCCTACTAGTGCAGCAGATGGAGTAGATGCCTGAAAATGAAAAAAGATTGTATTAAGTTTACGTTCAAGGGAGGAGAGGGAGGGAAGTAGCGACTTACCATTTTAGTTGGATAATAGAACAGGGAACTAGAGAGAGAAAATGTGCGTCCGTCACTCGTGTGATTCAACGATGGAATGATTCTCACTGTGGAAGGCTCGCTATTTATAAAGAAATGCTTGATTCTCATTGGATGATGATCCTCATTGGACAATAACATCAAGTTGATTCCAAATCTGGCCTCCGTTTACCAATCCGATAGTTCGTTTTGAAGCTACAGCCCAAAACGTCCCAAATTCTAACTCTGTCGTTTTTCACCAATGTCCCAAAATCTTAAATGGCGTCTCACATGTAAACGAAGGCAGATACGAACAAGCCGATTCTTTCACTGAATTTGTCTCACTCTTAGCTTTCAAACGAGCTATCGCACGACAAAATCCGTCCACTAGAAGCCAAAATCGAAGCAAGCTGTCCAGAGGGGGGGGGGGGAGGTCAGTGAAATTTGATGAAAAATGTTTTGGTGACGGTCCCAGGTCGAAATTCCACACTTTGGAAAATTTTCAAATTTTTACCCATACAAAGTCAGAAACGACGAGATATAGGAACAAGCGCAAAATTTTGTGTGATTTGTTTTTTTCTTAGCTTTCAAACGAGCTATCGCACGACAAAATCCGTCCACTAGAAGCCAAGCTAGAAGCTAGCTGTCCAGAGGGGGGGGGAGGTCAGTGAAATTTGATGAAAAATGTTTTGGTGACGGTCCCAGGTCGAAATTCCACACTTTGGAAAATTTTCAAAATTTTACCCATACAAAGTCACTCTGACACTTAGGATTTTTTCAGGTAAGCGAGCTCCGACCTAAAATCTTGTAACCGCTCTAACTTTTGAACGAAGACAGATAGGAACAAGCCGATTGTTTCACTGAATTTGTCTCACTCTTAGCTTTCAAACGAGCTATCGCACGACAAAATCCGTCCACTAGAAGCCAAAATCGAAGCAAGCTGTCCAGAGGGGGGGGGGGACGTCAGCCGAAAATTTTTTCTCTCCGATTTCGCTGGAAACATCCTTCCTAACCCAAAATTTCACGTAGATTCCGAATCTGGACTCCGTTTTCTCATCCGATGCTTCGTTTGGGCGCTACACACCAAAACGTCCCACATTCTATGTCAAAATTTTGAAGAAACAGTTTTTCTCGCCGATTGCCTTGAAACTCACCCTACCGATGCAGAATTTCACGCTGAATCCGAATCTGACCTCCGTTTTCTCATCCGACCACTCCTTCCACTCGAAACAACCCATTTTACAACCCAACATTCAGCAGATTGCACCAAAAACATCACACACTATAGCCTCAAGACTAATCCTGGCGGTCGCCCACGTCAACCTAGACGGTCGCCCACGTCCACCAGGCGGTCGGACCCACTCACCCGAGTCTCACACTCTGTCGTTGCAGAGGGGGGGGGGACGTCAGCGAACATGTTGTGAACGTGGACCCACCCGGCCGGCACACCACGACAGACCACAACCTCTGTCGTTCCAGAGGGGGGGGGACTCAGACACGAAGCACCACGGCGGCCGACCACGACACTCTGCCGTGCCAGAGGGGGGGGGACGCAGCCACGACGGCGGCCATCTTGCGCTATCCAGAAGTGGAGTTTTACTTACTACTAACAGAAATCTATTCTCGAATAGTCCAGATCTTGGCACTGCAATCTCGAGATTTCGAATGCCTGAAAATGGTCGAGATCTAGAGATTGATTTCGCTAGTGCTATTCAAACCGTAATTACACTGCATGACTCATGTCCGTTACGGAGCCTTGATCATTTAGCCAATAAAATAAGAAGTCGGCAAAAGAAATAGTTTGGCACCATATAATTTGACCTTGAGTGACGGGGTCAAGGTCATCCAGACATTCATTTTCAAATTTAGAAAAAAAATCAAAAATGTGATGCAGCTTTTGAAATGGTCTGAAAGCATCACATTTTTGATCTTTTTCGAAATTTGAAAATTAACGACTGGTTGACCTCGACCCCGTGACCCAAAGTCAAGTTAGATGGCACCAAACGATTTCTCAAATTCGACTTCTTCCTATTCGTGAATAATACACACCTAAGCTCTCAGAGCATTATTTCAATTGCTACGGCGACTTTTTTCAAAACATGCTATTGAGGATTTCAGAAAATCAATGTCTGGTTGACCTTGACCCCGTGCCTCAAGGTCAAATTTGTTGGTGTCATTTGACTCCCCGTATGCGACTTCCTGGTAGTGAATAATACATATCTAAGCAGTCAGAGCACTACTTCAAAGTAGCTTTTCTTAAATTATTATTTTTAAATTTGAAAATCAATGTCTGGATGACCTTGACCCTGTCACCAATGGTCAAATTAGATGGCACCAAACGATTTCTCATACCTGACTTCCTATCTGTGCGTAATACATATTTAAGTTACATAATATATACTTATTTTTCATACATATTCATTATTTCATGAGTTACATTACTTTTTATAATTTCTTTAAACTTGAAATTTGAATCGGCCGCCAATGCACTAAGTTGGCCGATAAAAAAATCCAACCCAATTTTTCTTATTCAGCATCATATTTTAAGCCAGAATCCGTTGCTAAATCAATTGTAACAAATAGAAAAAGCGAAATTGCAAATCAGCCTCTACTATTTGTAGTGTTAGGTTGGCCCCAATAAAGAGTTCTGGACTTGGAAGAAAATGTAAATTCCTATAAGTTACGCCAGCGCATCGCCCAATACTAGTCATGCTTGATTAGTGCTGGTTGTCAATAAATAGATTAAATACATTCACGTGAAAGAATAATGTCACACGCGGGCAGACAGAAATGCTATTTATAGAGCAGTTCCAAGAATTCAGGATTTCCCCCTCCTTTTGTCTATTTATTGCATTTCTATTCAACTATTTCATTTTACTTATTCTGAACTGCAAGTTCTACGCTTATGAGTCCACTGACTCAATCCTTCTCAAAGTAAGTTATGTTTTATATATTTAGTTGCTTTTTCAAGTGTTTATATAAATCTAGTTCGCCAGATACATTTTATATACCTTTTCAGCACAATTCTAGTGTATACCATAAAATAAACATCAGCATTCACTAATGTCCAATAATTGCAGATGTGTCCTTGTGGGACGAAAAGGGAACCGGGCTTGAATTACATCATTGCTTGGTTAGCGAATTATCACTTTATACACTTCTCCATATTTCAGAATTGTCGATTGTAGATAGGTTAAGTGAGAAGCCGATTGAAGCACTAAATTATGAAATTAAGTGATCGTACAGTATTCGTATCGACATATGTGCACTCAACAGAAGCTAAAACCCTCATCTGAAATTCTCCTCTGCTAGAGAAGAAAATCTCATCCGCGAAGCTTCATGAACAGAGATCAACCATCTCGCGATCGGTGGCTGTCAGAGACGCACACGGCGCATGTCAGATGAACTAATTAGACCCTTTGTTGGCCTTATTCGCATGTTAATATTGAACATCAAAGGTCAATTGATGTCTAATGAACAGATCAATATATGAAATCAATCAACTCGATCAAACTGGTCTTGGTCTTGACTCTTTGATTTGATCATGGTGCGGTCACATTGACTAAAGAAGAAAGGTTTACGGTGCAGTTGGGATAACTGAAGCAGTTGTACGCAAATCTATCGAGGCGTGTATATCTAGAAGCCGTTGTCCCGTTACTTTGGAGCGAGCGTCCGAGCCGCGAAAATTCGTGAGCTTTCTTTCAAAGTGGAGGAGAACTGATGGGCGAGTGAGAGCGCGAGTCATGTGACAACTGGGAGAGTTTTCGACGGCAGACTACGCAAAGGGCCGAACCGACGCCTTGCATCGGGACAATCGAACTCTTGCCGGCCACTCAGATCTACTTCAGGTTAATGTGGGGTGGGAGAAAGGATACTCACTAAAAAACTAAATGATAGATTTCCTTGCATGAATCCAGATAACCGAATCCGTAAATTACATGGCATGATATGGAATAACATATGATTTCAGCGCGATAACACATCATTCATGCGCGTGCGCATGTTGCTACACACTCGTCAGATGTTTGATTGAATTACGTAATCATAATACATTTGATGTATTGACCTTTGTTTGTTCAATTATTAACATGGCGAATAAGGCCAACCAAAGGTGGTTCTAATTAGTTTCATCTGACATGCGTGCCGTGTGCGAGCGAGCGTGACAGCTCACCGATCGCGAGATGGTTGATCTCGTGTTTGCATGAAGCTTACGCGGATGAGATTTTTCTTCTCTAGCGTGAGTGCGAGACATTTCAGAATGAGGGTGTGATTTAGCTTCTGTTGAAGTGCACATATGTCGATACGATACTGTACGATCCACTTAATTTCATAATGTTTCAAAGTGCTTTCAATCGGCTTCTCACTTAACCTATCTACAGCATCGACAAGTTTTAATCTGAAATATGAGTGAGAAGTGAGAACACACAAGAGTGATAATTCGCTAATCCAAGCAATGATGTAATTCAAGCCCGGAGAGCGTCCGATTTCTGTCCCACAAAGGACACATGCTGCAATTATTGGACATTAGTGAATGCTGATGTTATATTTTATGGTATTACACTTTGGGAATTGTGCTGAAAAGGGTATATAATTTATGGGTATCTGGCGAACTAGATTTTGATATAAACACTTGAAAACTAGCATCATCACTTATCAATATATAAAACATAACTTACCTTTGAGAAGGATTTGAAGTCGAGTGGAACTCATAAGCGTAGAACTTGCCAGTTTCAGAATAAGTAGGAATGAAATAGTTGAAGATAGAAATGCATTAAATATACAAAAGGAGGGGGAAATCCTGAATTCTTTCCTTGGAACTGCTCTATAAATAGCATTTCTGTCTGCCCGCGTGTGAACATTATTCTTTCAGTGAATGTATTTAAATCTATTTATTTGGACCAACCAGCACTAATCAACATACTAGTAATTGGGCGAATGCGCTGGCGTAACTATAGGAATTTACATTTATCTCTATCTCAAGAGCCAAAAAAAAAAAAGAACTCGAGCGAGAGAGTACACAGACCAACCTAACACTACAAATAGTAATATATCTGAGGCAGCAGATTTGCAATTTCGCTTTTTCATATTTGTATACAATTTGATTTAGCAACGGGATTCTAGGCGTTAAAATTATGCGAGCGAGAGTGCGCGAATAAGACACACAAATTGGGTTGGATTTTTTTATCGGCCCAACTTAGTGCATTGGCGGCCGATTTCAAATTTCAAGTTTAAAGAAATTATTAAAAAGTAATGTAACTCATGAACATTAAATGACATACAGTATGAAAAATAAGTATATATAGTCGTATAGATCTACTTCTAATATGTATTAGGGGGGGCCACGGAGATCTCTAGGAAGTCAGTGTCCTGAGCGAGAGGAAATCCGTTTGGTGCGCATCTAATTTGACCATTGGTATGGGGGGGTGACAGGGTCAAGGTCATCCAGACATTGATTTTCAAATTGTAAAAATACACACATAATTTATCAGATCTTAAAGCATTACGTTTGAAGGTAGTGCGTCTTGGGGGGGAAACACCCTGGGGCTTAGATATGTATTATTCACTACCAGGAAGGTCGCCATACGGGGGAGTGCAAATGACAGCCAACAAATTTGACCTTGAGAGTGCGGCACGGGGAGCGCATGCGTGAGCAACCAGACATTGATTTTCTGAAATCCTCAATAGCTATGTTTTGAAAAAAGTCGCCGGTAGCAGAGTTGAAATAATGCTCTGAGAGCTTTAGGTGTGTATTATTCACGGAATAGGAAGAAGAAGTCCGAATTTGAGAACATATCGTTTGGTGCCATCTAACTTGACTTTGGGGTCACGGTGGAGCGCTGGTCAAGCCAGTCGTCTTAGAATTTTCAAATTTCTGAAAGATCAAAATGGTGATGCTTTCAGACCATTTCAAAAGCTGCATCACATTTTTTGATGTTTTTTTTCTACCGATTTGGAAGAATGAATGTCCTGGGATGATCTTGACCCCGTCACTCAAGGTCAAAATTATGGATGGTGTGTCCGCGCGCTCAGAGAGCGTATTTCTGGGTAGCCGACTTCTTATGGGTTATTGGCTAAATGATCAAGGCTTTCCGTAACGTGGACATGAGTCATGCAGTGTAAGTTACGGTTTGAATAGCAACTAGCGAAATCAATCTCTAGATCTCGACCATTTTTCAGGCATTCGCCGATCTCGAATTGCAGTGCCAAGATCTGGACTATTCGAGAATAGATTTCTGTTAGTAGTAAGTAAAACTCCACTTCTGGATAGCGCAAGATGGCCGCCGTCGTGGCTGCGTCCCCCCCCCCCTCTGGCACGGCAGAGTGTCGTGGTCGGCCGCCGTGGTGCTTCGTGTCTGAGTCCCCCCCCCCCTGGAACGACAGAGGTTGTGGTCTGTCGTGGTGTGCCGGCCGGGTGGGTCCACGTTCACAACATGTTCGCTGACGTCCCCCCCCCCTCTGCAACGACAGAGTGGGAGACTCGGGTGCGTGGGTCCGACCGCCTGGTGGACGTGGGCGACCGTCTAGGTTGACGTGGGCGACCGCCAGGATTAGTCTTGAGGCTATAGTGTGTGATGTTTTTGGTGCAATCTGCTGAATGTTGGGTTGTAAAATGGGTTGTTTCGAGTGGAAGGAGTGGTCGGATGAGAAAACGGAGGTCAGATTCGATTCAGCGTGAAATTCTGCATCGGTAGGTGAGTTTCAAGGCAATCGGCGAGAAAAACTGTTTCTTTCAAAATTTGACATAGAATTTGGGACGTTTGGTGTGTAGCGCCCAAACGAAGCATCGGATGAGAAAACGGAGTCCAGATTCGGAATCTACGTGAAATTTTGGGTTAGGAAGGATGTTTCCAGCGAAATCGGAGAGAAAAAATTTTCGGCTGACGTCCCCCCCCCCCCTCTGGACAGCTTGCTTCGATTTTGGCTTCTAGTGGACGGATTTTGTCGTGCGATAGCTCGTTTGAAAGCTAAGAGTGAGACAAATTCAGTGAAACAATCGGCTTGTTCCTATCTGTCTTCGTTCAAAAGTTAGAGCGGTTACAAGATTTTAGGTCGGAGCTCGCTTACCTGAAAAAATCCTAAGTGTCAGAGTGACTTTGTATGGGTAAAATTTTGAAAATTTTCCAAAGTGTGGAATTTCGACCTGGGACCGTCACCAAAACATTTTTCAACAAATTTCACTGACCCCCCCCCCTCTGGACAGCTTGCTTCGATTTTGGCTTCTAGTGGACGGATTTTGTCGTGCGATAGCTCGTTTGAAAGCTAAGAGTGAGACAAATTCAGTGAAAGAATCGGCTTGTTCGTATCTGCCTTCGTTTACATGTGAGACGCCATTTAAGATTTTGGGACATTGGTGAAAAACGACAGAGTTAGAATTTGGGACGTTTTGGGCTGTAGCTTCAAAACGAACTATCGGATAGGTAAACGGATGCCAGATTTTGAATCAACTTGATGTTATTGTCCAATGAGGATCATCATCCAATGAGAATCAAGCATTTCTTTATAAATAGCGAGCCTTCCACAGTGAGAATCATTCCATCGTTGAATCACACGAGTGACGGACGCACATTTTCTCTCTCTAGTTCCCTGTTCTATTATCCAACTAAAATGGTAAGTCGCTACTTCCCTCCCTCTCCTCCCTTGAACGTAAACTTAATACAATCTTTTTTCATTTTCAGGCATCTACTCCATCTGCTGCACTAGTAGGACAAAATGGCGGTCAAACGTTACAAGGTTCGCTACGGTCAGATCATCTACAACTGAGGCCAGTGGAAGAAACATCCAAGGTACATAATCCTACACCGCTACAGCGTAAATTTAAACAAGCCTTGCGTTATGATGATCATAGCGTAGTACTCCAAACGGGAATGCTCCCTTCCACGGATGTCAAGATAATGCACAATCAGTATGGGGACTACATACTGATCCCCGTGAGTCCGTACATTCGCCACCAACTTGATATTATTGAGGAGTACGTGACATTAAATATGGACATTCCTACTCCTCTTGCTCAAGAGTGGAAGGCGAGAGATGACAAGGATACTCCCTATAGAAAGATTTGGGATGGTAATCACATTTGCCTACCGGTATCACATTGGTGTACTTACTATAAGAAGGAGGAGATCATTCAATACCCATCAGATGTGATGAGCTCGGAGAAGGTACTTGGGATATCCTTTTCAAAGTGAATGGGCTATATTATGGTCGACACAAGGATAATAAAATAGCCTCTCTCTCCATGCATATGGAATCCATCCTATATATTCCGAAACCACCCAACGTGGACGACATAATTGATCAAATCCTTAACAGCAGTGGTACGAAGCGCAAGTCGGAGAAGAATGCTACATCAAAACGCAAATCAAAGAAGGAGAATTGCTAGTCCTTTCCTAACTCTACCCTATGACAATTCGCTTATGTGCTTTGAGTGTCGTAGACGTGGTCTTATTAGATACATTTTACTTCTTCGTTGCCATCATATCATTTGTGTATTTTGTCGTGAAAAGCATCGATGTAATTCTTCATTTTGTAATATGTTATAGAACGTTTCCTTAGATGTGTAAATTTCCGTTTTAGGCTTCTATCATCATTTTTATGGATTGTGAGGGTGAACCTGTACAGGAGCTCAGTGCTATTGCTATGAACAATTGGACATATCAGATTGTTAGTGTCTATCATCAACATGCCAACTGCGATCCCAATGTTGATCAATGGGCGAGAAAACACATTCATGGACTTAATCTGAAATATTTGCAAGACTATGGCTTTTCTTGTGAGAGTGCTCTTCTTATTGACTTTAAACGATGGTTAGCTGCTTTCAATGTTATACGCATCTTTTGTAATAATCCTGGTAAGGAGAGGAAAGTATTTCCCAATCTAATCATTGATGATATTTTGCTCCCACCTTGGGATAGTAGAGTGAATCAACATTATCATGAAGTCACAAAACGTTTTAAGGATTTGTGTGTTCCTATTTTGTCTGTTCGTTGTAGTAGCTACGTTCATAACCAATGCTTCTTTCCTCCTTACCTCAACACTGCCAAAGTCCTGTATGGTTATCATTGCTCGCTGTATGATAGTTACCAGCTGTATCTATTTTATCTCTTTCAAACCATTGATTTATAATGCATGCTTGTTACCATTATTCAATAAATGTTACTATGAGAAGAGTTGTTGTTTTCATGCAATGGATGGGTTAGATAAAGGGCGATCATGTCTTTCTCAAACGACTGCGGAACATTACGTTTTCATAGGCAAAGTTTAAAAGGAGCTGTTCAAGATTATGTGATAAAATTTCATAAAGATGAGACCGACATCGAAGCAGTGGTCGATGATGCTAGCACTCTATTTCTAGAGTTAATGAATACATTCTCTGATAGCATTATCATGGCGCGATTAGTTGCGAAAATTAAGTTTAGTCATTTTGGAAAGGAAGAGGTGGAAAGTCGCTCTTTCCATTTTGCTTCTTATTCAATGGAAGTGGTAGATCACCCCCAAGAATTTTTTAAAAGACATATGATAAAAATTGCTGAACGTCTTAACGCATTTAACCATCATGGTAGCAGTCTAGTGATTGAAGCGATTTCAGATATTCACATTCAACTTTCCATAAAGAAAAATTGAAAATGCAGTGGTACTTGATTGTAGCACAACTGGTTTTCGAGCTATGTCTGCTCACTCTCGAAGTATATTCCTTCTGTACATGCGTCTATTATTTAGAAAAGGCTAGCAAATTCATATCTTCAAAAAGACTTGCTATAGACATCAGTAACGGTGAAACTATGTGTTGCGATGTATGTAAGCGAAAGGATGGAAATGAAAAGCGCATCTTCAAGAGATGTAAGCATGCTTTTTGTCAACGCTGTTTCATACGTAATTGCATTCAACTTTGCCAATGTAACCACTGTGACATTGCTCATTTCGAGTGTCACTTATGTCGCAATAGTTAGTACCTATGCAAATGTGGTAAAGATAGGTTTTAGCAAAGACTAACACGGAAAATGGCGAAACGTAAAATGACGAAACGTAAAAGTCAAAAGTTTTCTTCAGCCATTCAAGCTCTCCGACGAATGAAAGCAAATCAGCGATACAATGCTATACGACATGCTAACGATAAATTCATTTGTGAAATTATTTCTCATGTGAGGAAGTTGAGGACGAAGAAATTAGCGCCAAAACAACGAAAGTTACTTAAGCGATATGCTACGAAATTGCGTTTCATCTCCAATCCTAAAGTCGCCCTTCAAAGAAAGAGGAAAACTCTAACACAAAAGGGCGGTTTCCTTTCAGCAATACTTCCAATGATAGCTCCTGCCGTGGGCAACCTATTGGGAAATATCTTTGGCTCTAAGCGTTAATTATGCAAATGTTGAGTCTCAAAGTAATAAAATGGATTTCAGACTTCAATGTGATAAAGTTCTGACTGTATCAGGTCCATCTCATGCAGGTAAAACTGTTTTCACGCTGAATTTATTGGATAAAAGAAGGGAGTTGTTTAAGGAACCTATCAATCGAGTGATTTGGTGTTATGGTATTTATCAACCGTCGCTGTTTCAGGAATTGCAAAGTCGCAACTTTATTCGACATGAAGGAATTATTCCAGTGGATAAACTTCAGTCTAATGATGTTGTTGTATTGGATGATTTATTAAAAGAAAGTAAGAATTCAAAAGATGTTACAGATATGTTCACTCGCGCAGCACACCATAAAAGGTGTTTTATCATCTATATTACACAAAATTTGTTTCCTGATGGAAAAGAAGCTCGTACACGAAACCTGAATACACACTATTATGCTATTTTCAAGAATCCGCGAGATAAAAGTCAATTTGAAATTTTAGCGCGACAAGTTGCACCCAGAGGATCAAAAGCCTTAATTGAAATTTTTCAAGCAGCTACTGAAAAACCATACGGTTACTTATTCATTGACTTTACGCAAGAGTGTCCGAAGAATTTAGATTTCGAAGTGATATTTTGAAAACTCCCATGATTATCTACAAACTATGAGTTCTTATTCTCGCATGATTGTTATTCCTCAGGATGAATATGTACAATTGACTGCCATGCAGCAAGTAAAGCAACCTCTTGCAAATCAAATGTATAGGAAAGAAATAGATTATCAGCAAAATGTTCACATCAAAGATCCACATCGTGCTGTATTATTACAATCGGAAACTGTTGAGCAATTGAAAAACTTGAAGAATAAGATGCGTGACTCTGTATCGACTGCTACACCTTTAGCATCTCGCGCACATGCCATATCTCTTTTCAACAGTATTGAACCCCATCTCAATGTAAATGATAGAGGAGAAATCATTACAGATGAAAATAAAGTGATTGATGCTTCACGTTATGAAGACTTGATTCAGTATGCGACACGTAGAAAGCGCCGTCAGGGCTATGTTCCACCTGGTTGGTCATACTTTCTTAAACTATTGAAAAAGCATAATGTGCCAAAATTTGCTTTAAATAATGAGACATTGAAAGAACTTGATTCAACAGTGGCTACTACTCCAATGCTTCAGGCGATGAAAATGCCAACAAATTGGTTTAAGACGTCACCTGCTACATCCCCTCCCACACTCACTAAGCAAACAAGGGAAGAACTCGACGTAGATCTGTATCGCCACTAAAACTGGTAAAAGGAAAACGTAAAACAGCTCCTCCTAGGAAATACATGTTCTCAGACTATTAATATGAAGCAGATGTGTTGCTTGCCATGTAATGAGCCGCCAGAGGTGAATGTCGTTGTCACTTGCACTTGCTGCGCCAGCTCTCATAATGAAACCCCTAAGCAATGTGAACACGATCGCAAAACCGCTAAAGCTAAATGCTGCAGTTGTTGTAAATGTAGAAAGGCAAGAAAGAAAAAAGATGAGAAGGAGGAAAAAGAGTCAGCCGTCATCGACTGAACGTTTGAAGTCAATCTATTATGATGTAAAACATCCGGCAGGATTTGCATCTATCAAGAAATTATCAAAAGCGAGTGGTCTTCCACAATCACAAGTGAAACGATGGTTAAAGGGTCAGGCTACCTATACACTCCACAAACAAGCGAAAAAGAAGTACCGCACCCGCCATTATATTGTTCATGACATCGATGAACAGTGGCAAGCAGATTTGTGCGATGTTGCCTCCATTTCAAAACATAACTCGGGCAATAATTTTATTTTAACCGTCATTGATATTTTCTCGCGTTATGCGTGGGCTCAACCTTTAAAAACTAAAGAAGGGAAAGGAGTAGCAAAAGCATTCCAAACAATTTTTCGAGAAGGTCGCATTCCAAAAAGAATTCAGAGTGATCAAGGAAAAGAGTTTGAAAATCAGCATGTGACAAGATTATTTGAGAGGCATGACATTGAGTTGTTTAGTGTAAAGAGCGCTTATAAAGCTGCACTCGTTGAACGTTTTAATCGCACATTAAAAAATCGTTTGTGGCGACATTTTACTGCCAACTTGACACAAAATTGGACAAAGGTTCTACAAGATACACTCCATGCCTACAATCACTCTATCCATCGTTCTATTGGACTCAGACCAGTAGATGTAAATGCTGACAATGTAGATAAAGTGCGCGAATCATTCCAACGTAAACGCACTCATGTGAAAAGTGATGTGAAAATTGGCGATAAAGTTCGTATCTCAAAAGTGAAAAGTGTTTTTGCTAAAGGGTACCTCCCGAATTGGACAGAGGAGGTATTTACAGTATCAAGGATTAATCAAAAAGACTCTCCGACCACCTACAAGTTGAAAGATTACGATAATGAAGAAATTGAGGGTAGCTTTTACCGCGATGAGATTGAGGTAGTCACTGAAAGTGAAACATATTTGGTAGAGAAAATCATTCGATGTAAAAAACGGCAAGGTGAAGAATGGTGTCTTGTTAAATGGACTGGTTATCCTTCAAGTATGAACTCTTGGATGCGTCGTGCCGACATCTTTCATCTAAGTGATCGACAGTGATTCATGCAAAGTTGTAACTAACAATGTTTAGGGTTTGAGCTATGAATCCAACTGCCTCATTTTATTCACGACCCTCCTACGTAAGTGGTGGAGGACAAATTTACATCGGTGCTCGCCGCCAACGTGGAGGTAGCATACTTGGTGCACTGAAATCTGTTGTAGCACCTCTCATATCCAATGTCGGTAGATCTTTAAAACGAAATGTTTTAAGTAATGCCGTTGGCTTTGCTGGTGATGTTGCTAGTGATCTTTCCAGAGGTAGAAGTTTTAAGAGCAGTTTGTTGAATCGTGGGAAGGAACGCGGTTTAAAAACATTGAAGCAGACCATTGCTGGTGTTACTCAAGGAAAGAAATCACCTAAACGAATGAGAAAAGGAAGGAGGAAACATCGCGGAGCTGGTAAGGTGCGATCTTCAGTCAAAAGGCATTCACGCAAACGTCGCAGAGGCTCTAATCATTCATCAGGCGCTAAACGACGACGCTGCTATAACTTCTAATCATGGAGTGTAAAACTTCCGGTTTTTGTTTGTTCGATCAACAAGCCATACAGACAGATATTCTTAGTTCAAGTATTGTAGATTATCATCCTCGAACAGCTGAGAATGCTGGCCCCATTGAATTTGTTATTCCTGGTGGTAGTGATGACTACATAGATTTGAGTTATGCGATGCTTGATTTGAGGTTTAGAATTCAGCAAGCAGATGGAACTGCTATTGACGATGCACATAAAGTTGGACTGAACAATTTACCATTGACTACATTACTTCGCGATGTTTCTCTAACGATTGGAGAGCAGCAGGTGAAGGTGGTCAAAGCGATTATCCCTATAAATCATATTTCAATCATGTATCACAGTTTCATCCAGCAGCACAAAAAAGTCATATGGAAGCCATGGGATGGTACAGAGATGAAGCAGGAAAATTTGATGTTGAAACAAACAGTGGCTTTGTAAAGCGATCTGCTATGATTAAAGATAGTAGAGTATGTCAGCTATATGGTCCGCTGAATTTAGACTTCTTTAGACAGTCAAAGTTTTTACTCTGTAATACCAGCATGCGACTCAAGCTGACATTGAATAAGCCTGAATTTGCGCTGAATGCATTTGCTAAAGTTGACAATTTTAGAATTCATGTGGAAGATATTGCACTTTACATTCGTCGAGTAGTACCGAATCCAAGTGTCATTAGAGGGCATGCTGAAGGTCTTAACCGCCAAAATGCCATTTACCCCGTTCAGCATACAAAGCTTCTCACCTTTACAATTCCGAAAGATCAAAAGAGTTTCATGAAAGATGGCCTCTTTCCATCGGAAGCACCGAAGCTCCTCATGGTGGCAATGGTTGAAAATGATGCATTTAATGGTAATATAAAGAAGAATCCTTTCAATTTTAAACACAATCAGTTAAGTGAAATTGCTTTACGTGTTAATGGTGTGAGTCATCCTGGTCCACCCTACAAACCAGATTTTGCTTCGGATCAATTTATGCGCAGTTATGTTGATTTTATGGATGTCTTTGGCTTTTACAATACGGATGATACCAACGGACTGACTATGAAAGAATTTAAGAGTGGATATACTATTTATGCATTTGATTTGACTGCTGACAGCGATATTAGTGCACCCTATCGTCAAGCGAACGTGCCTCATAATATTCGTTTGGATTTGACGTTCAAAAGAACACTACCTGAGACGATCAATGTATTAATTTATGCAGTCTTCGATTCAAATATTGAAATTACAAAGTATCGTGACGTGATTCTTCAGTATAATCGTTAATGAGTTGGTTGACTGCTGACGATATTAAGACTAAAGTGCAGCGTAATGCAGACGAAGCGACGTTGAAAGCTTTCGATAATGTCTATTCACTCGATACCTTACCACCTGCAGTAAATCACTATCCCATCTTTATTGTGCTAAACACTCATTCACAGAATTTAGGCGGTGAGCATTGGAAAGCGATCTTTATTGGAGAAGACCGACGTGGTGAACTATTTGACTCTCTTGCTCAACCTCCAAATATACCAACACAGCAGTGGTTGAGAAAACATACGCGTCAATATCAGCGAAATGAACGCATACTACAACATCCACTTTCATCAACGTGTGGTGCTTTTGTACTGTACTTCATCTTAAAACGTTTACATGTATCTCGATTTGCATCTGTTATTCAAAACTTTTCATGTAATCCATCCTCTAATGAAAAAATGATTTGTAAGTTCTATCATGATTTGAAATAAAAACATCATGTTGGAAAAATTGTTTTTTATTTTACAATCCGCTGGGTACGTACATACTCAATGAGATAGTCTAGGATCATATTTGCTTGTTCATGAGATTTTAGTCCAGTAATGATCACTTTACTATTATGAAAGATTGCCACATGCACAGGCAACCAACAACTAATGAGAGCTGCAGGAAAAAGTTCGGGTTCATAACACAAACTGTAACTGCTGGTACGAATCTTCAAAAATGATAGACTGTCACTCAATTGAGTAGAGATCACCATATTGTCCACAGTCAGATTCGACATCACACACCTCTCCCTCTTCCATATCCGACGTAGTAGTCTCTGTAGCTCTAAGCGCATTGACTGCGCCGATGAATGAGAAAGGGCGCCGAGAATCTGTACAGTCCCATTTGGGAAGAGTTGAAGATTCCGTGAATTGTTCATCTTCACCACTAACATTTGAGGACGGCCCGGGTAATACTTGCTGTTTGGAAGCTGTTGGCGTAATGTTGTGAGATCGATTTTGGTGTAGAGTCTGAAGCGACGGAGAATGTTGACGATGGTGTAGCGATGGCGCTTCATGATGAAAGAATGAGTAAATTGAGCGATGTACCTTCCTTTTATACTTTTCCCAACTACCTTGATGAAATGTGAAGTTAGTATGAAGTTGGGAATGATAGAGTTGAATTCGCCGATTGTTGACGCGCAGCCAGATGCGATTTCCAATACGTGAATGTCTTTTCATATAGAAGTATTTCAAGTCCTTCATGATATGATGTAGAGATTGAAAATGACGATAAGATAAAACAAACTCTCTTCTCACATTTCCAGTTGAATCTTTGAAATAGACGTTTCGATCATGATCCGTTTCAATACGTTGTAGGGAATCTAATTTCCAACTCATGGTGCGTGGTAATCATATCTGATTAAGATTTGCATAGTAGGGCGATGAACTCACGACGAATAAATGTCATGATGGAGCGATGTATGTATCTTCTATACTTCTCCCAATTGTATTTGCGAAATGAGAAACAGTTTGCGGAATGAGAATGGTAGATTTGAATTTCATTTCTGTAATGTTGAAGCCAAACTTGATCACCCAAGGAGATGAATCTTAATGTTTCAAAATATTCCAAATCCCTCATGATATCATTGAGGTTGACAAATTGTCGCCATGTTAATGTAATTCCTCTTGATGTATGACCATGAGAATTTTTGAAATGTACGTTTCCATCACGATCAACTCTGATATATTGTAGAGAGTCCAAAATCCAAGTCTTCATGATGTTATGCAAAGTTGCAGATTAGCAATATAAAAATGTCGTTTTATCATATTTTGCTTAGCAATGCGGCTACAAAGAGATTTACTAGTAATCGAGCCGCACTCTTTTCTACTCCCATTGATCATGCACAACAGCTAAATTGGAATTGGGAAGTGGGTGTCACTCAACTTGTTTATAGCAACTGTGTCTATACTTTTGATCATGAGGTGATGACTATTAATATGAGACGTACAGCTGCTTACCAATGTGAAAAGGGCTGCCGAGTATACATTCCACAGTGGCCAAAGAAAGATCTCTTATCATGTAAAAAGTTTATATATGATTTCTTGAATAAAGCGTGTAAACATATTGCCCAATTTACTCCACACAATGATGATTATACTTATATACATCATGTAGTTGAGAAAGATTGGATTGTTGGTTTAAGTCCAAGTTTAAGAAATGATTTAGGTTACCTCGCTAGCGCCTTGACAACCTATGATAATTTTAACGTTAATTACCACATAAGTGCTCATAAACAGTTAATATATCGAGAGGAAGCTTATTATGTAGATCTTATTCCAAAAAATGAGAAGACGTTGGTGAAGAAGATTGTGATTAAGCCAAGAAAGACAAACATGACTCCTGAAACATTATTGAAGAAATTTAATTATCTCCTTCGAGTTGATGGTAAACAAGTGGCAACATTGACTTATATTAAATCATCTAATCATATTGCAATAAGTAAATTAAATGATGATGATCTAGTATTAGTTTGTTCAAAAGATTTTCATCAGTTCTTGCGACATCATTCTGCAGCTGTTCATGGAAAATTTAATATGCAACATTTACCATGTGAAAGGTCAAATCAATTTGATACAGAATGGACCGTATCTTTATACAGAAAGTGTGTAGAGCCTTTCGGTGGTATCTTACATGAAACAAGAGTGTTGATGCCTCGCATCATTACTTCAGTTAAATTGGTTGTAGATTATTTAAATGAAGTGATTAATGACCAACATATTTCATTTTCTGAAAAAGAAGGTACTTTGTCTCTCACTATAAGTGGAAAAGGTATTGAACTAATTATGGATAAAACTCTAATGGACATTTTGGGTTTTGACCAAAATATCTTTAAAAGTGGTACTGTAACCAAAGCTAGCGCAGACATGTCGCTATCGCGTCGTATTAACTATTTTCAGATATATTCCAATATTGGTGAAGATGTACGTGTGGAGATGTTGAAGCTCCATTGCTAGCAATGATACCATACCAGCCAAAGAGCTGCAGTATTTTATCTGAGCATACTTTCAAGAAAGTGCATTATACAAAGCTGAAATCAAACTACATCCCACAAATTGATATTGCCATTTATGACGATGCTGGTGCGTTAATTCCTTTTCATAAAGATGCTGTGACAAGTATCACACTCCATTTCCGAATGAAGAGTTAATGCAAACGTATGCTAATATATTTTTCCAATGTGAATAATATGGAAAGTGAAAATAAGGACTCGTTTCTAATCTACTTGCCCAGTAATGCTTCTATGAATAAATTTCCCAAAAATAAACCATCAGACTATCGAGTAGAATTAAATCGGCCACTGCATTTAGAAGGTGAATGGGAGGTTGGCGTTTCTAGTATTTGCTATGATAGCAATATTCAGAATGTGAATGATTTGGAAGAAATGATATTGACTCCTCGCACCCATGATGGAATAACGATGAATAATGCATTCCAGTTCCCATACAATTTAACATCAGATGGAAAGTGGAACTATGAATGGATTCAGATAAAATCAGATTCTTATGAGCCATTTGGGAATGAGAAAATTATTAAGGCATTCAACAGTGGTAATACTTCCATCATGAAGAATAAAAATCAGAAAGCTTATGAGTTTACTATCTATCATTGGAGTGGGAGACAGTTCCTCCGCTTTCATTCTTTTACTAAAGGTCTTACGCTGAGGTTGGATAGTGAATTCTATCCGCATCTCGGTTTTGGTCATGGACTACATCTAACGTCAATTGCTACTGCAAATGTTAGAAAAGTTTATTCAAATCGAATCAACAAATTTCATTATAGATTTAAAATATTTGATGAAGATGTTGTAGAATGCGAAGAACGCATCATTTTGAAAAAGCGTGGTGTTCAACCTTTATCACTTATTGAGTTAGTAAAACGATGGAATGAGACTGTGGGTAAGAAGTATGGAGAGAAAATTATGGCGGACAAAAATAAGTTGGTTATTCAGAAATATAATGACAAACTTACAGTTTATTTCTCTCCAACCTTGCGTCATTTTGTAAGACATTATACACCTATTATTGGAAGCGGTGTGGTGTATGCTTCTCATGAATATCACACTAAAGCTGATTCAGTTAATGATGAATGGTGGGTGGACATCTATGGCGATCGCATCAAGAAAATTTACCAGTCTTATGAAGAATCTAAAGTTGCTATCAATATAATGCCGCGTCTATATCATACAGTTGAAAGCTTCATTCATGTAGTAAATCCTTATATACAACAGAAGTTGAAGCATGTGATGAAAAGTAAATATGATGTAAAGACACACCACATTTCGTTTTCAATTGAAAATCAACGCGTTGTTCTGAAACTGGGTGATGACATTCAATGTCAATTGAGTAAAAATTTGAAAAAACTCTTTGGTTTTTCAATGCTACAAACTGTGTTTGCTGCTGCGCATACGATTGGTATAGAAACACCAATGACACTTGATAAACATGAACAGCACCTTTACATTCAAAGTGATTTGATTCTACCTATTTCTGTTGGCGAGAAAAAAGAATACATTTTACGTGATTTCATTCATGATAAAGACGCTTCATATGGAATAGTCGAGAAGATGTTTGAATCTATTTTCTATCATCCCGTCGTCAAACAAACTATACCCTCTATTGCTATCAAAATTACCAATGGTTTACAAGAGTGTATCCATGTGAAAGATACTAAATCCCTCGTAACTTTAGTGTTTCGGAAAACAAAGTGAAGTCATTGTGATATGTTTATTGAAATAAAAATATGTATATGAAAAAGTCTTTTCACAGATATAGGGGGAATGGGCTGACTGTAGGCATATATTCACAAGGAAGAAACGATCTCATGCGATACATAAAACAACCATGTATATCTACAAAAAGCAACATCAAAATACTGAGTTAAAGTTGATTATGTCAATACATCTCCTGAATGTGGTAGCGTGAGTTTTATTCTTTTGGGTGGAGGTATGTTTGTGTCAGGATGTCCATGTGGAAGAGATGTGTTATGTCCTATCCAACACCTCTTATCCTCCCATGCTGAAAGTGCTCGTTTCTTGAACGTGTACGTTTTCACAGTATGAACTTGAGATTTTAAGATTGTCATATTGACAAACGTTATAGTTTTATTTTTATAGGCCTTCTTATAGGACCGATGTTTCATTTTATGAACAATGGATTTTGATATACCTTTAGCACGCTTAATACTATCTGCACATTCTTTTAGTTTCATGGAATACATTTTAGGACGGAGGAGAATCATTTCATCTATTTCCTTTCCTGCTGTTTCATCCTTAAAACAACCAAGTTTGGCTTTATTCTGTATGGAATAGAGTGGATGAGTGGGATTGTAGTTAGATGTATCGAAATATTTTTCTAATGACTTACCTACTTCATTAAAATTTAAATCTTTTTGAGTGGTAATTCCTAAAAAGAAACTATCTGTATCACCACCCAGCAAGCGAACCTCTTTTACGAGAGGGCATGGTTTTAATATTTTGTAGAAGAGTTGATACATTTCAAGCTTGGAATAATCTAAAACGGCTTGCCCAATATAGATGGGTTTGCACAACTCAACTTCTGATTTAATCATTTTAACACCTACAAGATCCTCATCGATGATGTCTCTATCAATGAAAAGAGGTGATGAGGTCAATTTGTGATATTTTTGTTCATCAACGACTAGTTTGTAATTCATACGTTTTCTAACATCCTCCATGGTCTTTCCGAATAGACTATTATTCTTATATTTATAAAAATCCTTTTCAAAATTATTTTGGGCGAGTGCACGTTTTTGACTGTTACTATCTATGTAGGGTTTGAGGAAGGCTTTCTGTCTAAATTTGATAATGCGGTGAACTGACTTTAGAAGCATGCCCATTTCTAAATAGAATTTTAATATGCAGAAGTGTACGAGATAATTTTTCTTATCATATTGGGTGAGTAAAAGTTTGCGGCATGGTTTGTACCTTGGCTGTCCACACTCTGTTAAGTTATTATGAAATTGTGACATGAATGGTGAAAACATATCTTCAGTCACTTCGCCAGATTCAGGTGCGAGTGGGAAATCAGCAGTTTTATTTTTAATACTATTTGGATAAATCAAATCCACTTCAAAATAATATCCCCAATCACCTTCATCTGGAATATTCAGTATGTTTGAAGGGTTGGAGTAATACTCAAGCTCATTTTGATTTAACCAACTAAACTCGGAATGAGGTAGTGGTTTAGACAGTGAACTGCCATATAAATTATTTTGGTCATAGTACTTTAGGTGGATATGATCATCACCTACTGTTTCAGATTTTATATGATGTTTATTTACAAATGTGAGACCACCGCGTATTCCGCGCTCAAATATATTATACATCTCCGGGTCTTGTAAGAGATGAATGGTCTCACCAGTCATTTTAAAGGCTGATTTAAAGGACATGGCTGGTAGACTGACAAAGTGGATAGGATCTAATTTGTCTTCTTCTAATGCCACTCGTCGAAATTCCTGAAAGACATCAGCCAGCAAAATGACATCTAATTCTAAGTAAGCGATCATATAATCGCCAAACGTTTTACAATTAAATTTTAACCATGCCTCTTGAGCATGTTCATAGTCCTCTACTGGACAATCTTCACCCGTCAAATCGTTTTTGAATTTGTCAATGGAAGGAAGGGTTGTTTCATTTAGTTTAGACATTGAGCTAAAATACGCATAAGGAAAGACTCCTTTGCGAGTGATTATTTCATCCGTTAAGTTTGGATAGTGTTTCTTCAAAGTTTGACTATGGGGAAGAAACTTGAGATTACGAACGAGAGAAGCTAGTGACGCTGACATGAATTGAAATGAATCTAAAAATTTTATTTCGAAGAAGACTGTCTTATTTTCTTTAGTTTTATCTACTGGTACTTTTGCTGTCATTGCCATGAATTTTTCTCTCGTTTGTGCTATTACATTAAACTGCCACGATTTCATCTGGCTCAACCCTCCTTTTATGAGCATATGACTGTCATAGCCCTTAAAGTTATGAAAAATGACGGTAGTACACGACGTCTCAACCTAAGTGAAAAGTTACATTTGGAGCAGAGTGCGTTTCTAAATTTACCAGTGATGTGATCATGATCACGCACTTTCTTAATTTTATCGTCATCAAACGTTTTATGACATTTAGGACAGGATGTGCAACTTTCAAATTTTTGTTTGTCTTCATCTGACATATGTAGTGACTTACGCTGCAATTGGAATCATATGATTGTTGAAATTTTGCAGCTTTATCGAGAAATTCTAGAAATTTTGAAATGCAATCTTCACCTTGCCAAGTATGCATTTTGTTTTGTCTATTCCTAAAGTGGTCATGCCATACTTCATAGCAGGATATGGCTGCTGGCTTGTGGATGATATCATCAATGTAGCATTCTATGTCTGCGTAAATGACACGCAGGGACTTAATTCGTCACCATTATCCCTATGTGAAAATATTTTATCTTTGGGCATGCGTTCCATTTGTAATTTACCTCGCTTGCACCATTCATAGTGAGTTTCAAATTTATCTTTACTCCAAAATGAGCGGATGCAGCGGTCGCATACAAAATGTTCACCTCTTTTAGAGTGCCCCAAGTGAGTGTACAAGCGAGAGATTTTGGGAATACCACAGTAGTGCCATTCCTCGCTATCATCTTGTTTTACTAATAAGAGGTTGACTACACGTTCATAACAAGTTGAACGTGAATTATAGCGGGCACCCTTCAACCCCTTCTCCCACACGTGAACGACAATTTTAATCTTATTATGTTTTTCGAACGTTTCTACATCTTTGATTTTCATGTTGTTACTATCACAACCTTCAAAGTCTAGTTCATCCTCCCACTGTCTATAGCTATAGGTGCGATCTCGATGCGCGTTGATATCATTATAGTGAAGGATGGATAGGACTGCATATTTGAAACACTGTGATTTACAATCAACATTGATGACAGCTTTCTTATTATACAACGTTTTTGGAAGTTTAAATGTGCCTCGAGCTGCATGACTTTCTAATAGGGAAATTTTGAATATGGCTGAGTCCACACCATCAAAAATGAGAGCGCTGTCGCGTTGATTGAATTTATCTACATTTGATTTTAAACATTGAATGTGAAAATTTAGCCAAGACTCGCAGTCTACAACTTCGGTTGCGGAAGAGGAAGGAATATGAAACTGTATTCTCTCCGTCACTTGACCCGTTTGAAAATCTATTTTAATATATTTTAGTTTAAGGTAGATGAGCGCCTTCATTCTAAAATTGTCTAAATTATTGAAGAGCGCTTCGATAATGTTAGAATTTTGAAGGAGCCACTCAGGAAAATCTACAATTTGAGTATTGGACTCCATGCAGTAGTCGCGTACTAAATTATTATGTGAAACATTAATGAGGGAGATGGTAGAGGTACCGTTGGTGTAGTGATCATTTGCATGCGTGTGTTGAAGTCTGTGCGAAGATCGCTGAAAGTGACTATCAAAAGAAAGAGGGCACAAATCGCAAGGAAAGGAGATGTCATCGTCAGAATCAACTTCACCTCCGGAGATTGACGCCGCTTTGCGTTGACACACACGTTGTTTGATGTGTCGAAGGAGACTGTGCTTCCTTGTAAACATATGTCCGCAGTCGGCACATTCCCACTCGTTGCCTTGCCGCGAGAGTCCTGAGCTGGAACTCACATCACCTGAAAGAGAAATCATTCTTTCATCTCTGTTCAAGCCTCAGTGTAGTGTTACAACCTACCTTGACTCAATAACTCTAAACTTTCCTCGAGAAGAGAGGGCGTTGGTGATGAAGTTGATGCCTGAAATTGAGGAAGATGCTATTAGTCACACGTTTGAGGGAGATGAGAGAGGAAATTTTCAACTTACCATTTCAACGAAATCAAGTTTAAGGTTGATACTTCTACAAGATAGAGACTTCACTCAATTAATAGGGAATTCACTTGTACACCTCAAATAATAGCAGAATTCGCTAGAGATCGTGCGTTCGTCACTTGTATGATTCACAGATTAAATGAAATGACCCGAATGTCACTTTGCTTATATACTTTCATCCTCTTTATTCATTGGATGTTCATTCTGATTGGCTGCTTGTGTATACTTAAGAATAGGAAAAATGTTAAAGTTATCATTATTCAAAGTCAGCATTTCAAAGACAACATGACAAGTCCTCCAACAACACCAAATACCGCATTGGAGTTCTCCTCTCCATATACATCAGCAAAGGTGCTCGTTACACCAAATGCACCAAGAAAGGCGAAGGTGGAGAAGACATACAATCTCGACAATATACGAAAGTTATCATTATCGGAGGAGGATGAAGAGGAGTTGCCCGACCTAACAGGCATACGGTGGAAATATTTACAATATGATGCCGAAGGGGTGATGGAGATGACCAGCAAGTCGCACTTGCATCAAATATGGGAGTGGTACACCCCTAACTCCCAACCGCGAACCGTGGCGGAGTGGGCGTACATTGAGAAAGTGAGGACGCTGCAGAAGAACGTTTAAAGCAGCTCAACTGTTTTTGTAATCTATGTGAAGCCAGACTCTGGGACGATATTGACGATGAAGACCTTTTGAAATACATGCCATAATAAATGTTTATTTCGTATTATCTTTGCTTTCATACTGACTTACTTGAATGGGGTTTTAGTGAATAATTTAACCATGTATACTTTTTCATTTGGAAATAGTAGCACGCTTAGTTTAACTTGTAAATCTTATAACATTTCATATGGACGATGATGGTAGATAAAATAGTGTCAAATAAATTAAGATAGCTTACACTTCTGATACAGGGATAGCAATCGACTGCGATCCATGTGTAAAGAGCTTGTTAGACTACGGATGGGCTTAAGTGGATGATTTAACCATGTATACTTTTTCATTTGGAAATAGTAGCACGCTTAGTCTAACTTGTAAATCTAAAAACATTTCATATGGACGATGATGGTAGATAAAATAGTGTCAAATAAATTAAGATAGCTTACACTTCTGATACAGGGATAGCAATCGACTGCGATCCATGTGTAAAGAGCTTGTTAGACTACGGAAGAGAGAAGTGTGTTATGTTGCGTGTGGCGCGTGAGTGTCCTCCCATTTCATTCCATTCATCAATTCATCTCATTGATAGAGACAGGTAGAACTCATGGTTCTCATAACGTATGCAATGGAAAGTTTTAGGCAACCTTCGACAGTTGGCTAAATGTCGCCCTGGCGCGAATGCATACTACGTTGAGACAGAGGCAATCACTTGCAAACATGACGCAGAGAGGTTTAACAAGATTGACCATTGCCGAATGTCCCTTGCGGTATGCATAGCTACGGGTTTCACCGCCGCCCTTTACAGGAACGCCCGTCGAAAGGAAGTATTACACCGAACTTCATTTGCAACGTTCAAGTTGACTGATAGCAGATTCAACTTAATGATAGTATTCGCCAGTCCGAAGACTGCCCAGGGCAAACCGCGAGGAGGTTCTATCATGTCTTGCCCCATGGTGGCCCTTAAGAGAGCCGATGGTTCGTTCTCGGGAGTAACAAGATGACTATTGACTGGAATAGTCAATGGGTATGACGCTTAGGTTGTCATAAACCCTATACCGCCTCAGCCGTGGTGGTGCATCTGGCACCTTTCGGATGCGGGTGGTTTTAGGAGTCCACACCCCATCCGTCCAAATGATCTTCTTGATCTTCCCCTTCTTCTCATCCTCTTCATCCCACTCGTCGAGGATGATGAAGTTGGGAATGCCGTTGTCTTCATCGGTGAAGACGGAATGTTGTCGGCAGATGTCGCTTCCATCGTGACTTCAAATTGAATGAGAAGCGCTACAATCTTCTGGCTCATATAGGGTTTTCAACAATGAATTGCTCAACAGCGAATCAGAATGCTTCAGGATAGCAATCGACTGCATAATGTTCAAGTTGACTGATAGCAGATTCAACTTAATGATAGTATTCGCCAGTCCGAAGACTGCCCAGGGCAAACCGCGTGGAGGTTCTATCATGTCTTGCCCCTAGGTGGCCCTTAAGAGAGCCGATGGTTCGTTCTCGGGAGTAAATTGATGGGGTGGTGAAGGCGGGCAAAGATCTGCAATGAAAATGATATGTATTAGAATAGGATATACTATCTTATTTACTTTTTCACTTACCAAGTTAGTCATCCTTAGGCAGTCTCGCGGGCTTCCTGATTGAAAATTTATGGAGATGGCCGCGCATTCTCAGGCTGGCATGCAGACACTTCTTGCTCGGATGACCGTTGTAACATAGGATGGACTCGTCGAGGCTTTTATTTACTAATACTTCGCCGGCCAAATGATTGTCCCGAATAGGGATGTGGAATTCAAACAAGCGATCCTCATTCACACGCTCCCACTCATCCCTCATGCGCTCCAACTTCTCACACGCCTGCCTCTCATCACCCCGCCGAGCCACAGTCCTCTCCAACTCAACATTCCTCGCTCTCAACACACTCATCTCCTTCATCATCTCCTCAAACTTCGCCTCTGCATCTCTCATTCTTCTCTCCGCAGCACTCGCCCTCTTCTCACACGCATCATTCTTCTCTTCCAACTCTCGCGTCTTATTCTTCAAATCAGTCACACAACGCCTCATTCTAATGTTTTCATCCGCCACCTCCTTCGACTTCAAATCCTTCTTTTTCAACTCATCCAACTCCTTCACAACTTCATCCTTCACTTTCTTCAAACTCTCAAACTTATTCACTAACAACTCATGCGCCATCTGCTGCGAAACATGTCTCTTCTCTTCATCCTTCAACCACCTCGCCGACTGCACACGAATCCCACCACTCTTCACTTTTGGGGAAGATGAGCTCTTCGGGGGTCGGTGATGACGATGTCGGACACCTCCGATGACGAAGAGCTCAACTTCCTCACACGCTTCCTCACACGCTCCCTATCTAAATCCACATCATCCTCATCATCACTCTCAAGCACTCTCTTCCGCTGCTCAATCTCACCCTCCAACGACGCAACCGCTCTCGCCAACTCATCATTCTCAACAACATTCTCAACAACATTCTCAACAACATTCTCAACAACATTCGCAACATTCGCCAACATTCGCTCCCTCTCTTCCACAATCAACTGCGTAAACCTCAAATCAGTCACTAAACCACCACTACAGNCACCATGCACTCTGTAGAAACGCGCCTCATCCTCACCACCCTTCAGCACTCTACACTTCACGCACGCAACCCTATTCAAGACAATCATGTGGCCGGTGCCCGCCTTCTTGACGTGAGCCTTGGCGTCCGCACTGCGATTTATACGACCGCACACACACATTTTGATATGAAATTTTCGATTTTTGTCGTTGGCCATGCCTGATTTATCGTTAGCTGTAAGATAATGAAATTTGTATAAGTTTGGAATCATGTAGTACAGTCATATTCCTAAAGAGTGTAGTGAGTGGCACTCGATCCCGTCGACAGCCCGAAGGCCTTGTACCGATCACTGGGGAAGTGAGAGATCTTCCCCGATACCCGCTCTTTACAGCTGAAGACATCATTGTCACTGCCCCGAAGTGGTAACAGGAACGCCGAGTCAAAGGTAGTGATCAGTAGCTGGGATCTAACCCCTCAAAGCTGCCTTAGACTTAGTTAAATTTCAAATCTGATAGCAGATTTGAACTCAGGATACTTGAAAACCTTAGTCTATATGTTAAAACTTTGAAAAAAGTGAAAATTAAGAATTTTTAAAAAATTCCGCATTTTACTACTCATACTACTTTTAAAAAATTTTATCAGTAGTAAAGACACTATCAAACTCTATCATACAAACTTTGAAGTAGCAAGATAGCTTGCCTACTTCAAAAGATAGAGTCCTTTGCACCCGATATCGGGAGCTCAGAGCGACGACCGTCGCTTACCTCGTCTTTCGATGAAGTGATCAGACTTACGTTGTCGGGGGTTTATATATGCTCGGAAGAAAACTTAAAATGGCTCTATCTCCGAAAGTATTCATCGTAGCGACATGCGGTTTGTTGCAAACGATTTGTCTCATCATTCTTTACAATATGACACCTGAACCATTCTCATATGACCACGGGAAGTTGGTCCGCCAGCACATGTCCATGTAACATGCCACAAGTGAAAAAATTCCTAAGTGTGAGAGCTCCAGTGTGGTGAAAATTTTGAAAAATTTAAAACTTCCGAATTTTGACCTGGGACCTTTACCAAAGTTTGTTTCAAGAAATTTTGTCCGAACGAGGGGGGGGGGGGACGTCAGCGAAATTTGATGAAAAATGTTTTGGTGACGGTCCCAGGTCGAAATTCCACACTTTGGAAAATTTTCAAATTTTACCCATACAAAGTCACTCTGACACTTAGGATTTTTTCAGGTAAGCGAGCTCCGACCTAAAATCTTGTAACCGCTCTAACTTTTGAACGAAGACAGATAGGAACAAGCCGATTGTTTCACTGAATTTGTCTCACTCTTAGCTTTCAAACGAGCTATCGCACGACAAAATCCGTCCACTAGAAGCCAAAATCGAAGCAAGCTGTCCAGAGGGGGGGGGGGGAGGTCAGTGAAATTTGATGAAAAATGTTTTGGTGACGGTCCCAGGTCGAAATTCCCCACTTTGGAAAATTTTCAAAATTTTACCCATACAAAGTCACTCTGACACTTAGGATTTTTTCAGGTAAGCGAGCTCCGACCTAAAATCTTGTAACCGCTCTAACTTTTGAACGAAGACAGATAGGAACAAGCCGATTCTTTCAGTGAATTTGTCTCACTCTTAGCTTTCAAACGAGCTATCGCACGACAAAATCCGTCCACTGGAAGCCAAAATCGAAGCGGGCTGTCCAGAGGGGGGGGACGTCAGCGAAATTTGATGAAAAATGTTTTGGTGACGGTCCCAGGTCGAAATTCCACACTTTGGAAAAT
>CAJQUW010011304.1:0-11268 GCA_907163375.1 Prostheceraeus crozeri | reverse complement strand
AGAGAGCGAACAATTTAGGTGAATCACCTCAAAATAAATTTTCTTACCTAAATTCCGGGATATTTTGGTAAAACACAACCTAAATCACCTAAATATTGTCATTACAACAAAAAACTTGCCATTCGATATAACTGATCCACTCACATTGTGAATATGAATGTTCGTCTGGTGTTTCCTCCCAGTGACTTAATACGAAGTCATTGATTCATACTGTTTGGTTTTGTGGTAAGTATGATAAGATGTAGGCATATAAGTTTGTAAGGCCGAAGTAAATTATCGCAGTCTCTAAGAGCACGGAGAGAGAGTTTTAGGGAAACACCGTCTTGTTTCGCAGTTCAGAGGAAGTTGTGTTATTATGTCCATTGGACCTTACATTCCGCCAAGTGGCAACTGGGAAGGTAATTAAGATAAGATCGAAGAGATTACAAAGTGGCAAAGTTGAAGTTGACAGAGGTGGTTAAAATCAAGAACATCAAGCTTGCACACCATTCTGTTAGCGAACATCGTAACCAAAGTTTGATTGATTGATCATGGATCCGTTATAGTGTGGCTTGAAGCTTTGATGACACCGCGACAATTTCGTTTGGCATGAGATTCATTGCCACTAGCTCCTGGTAGGTCCCAGAAGTTAGCGGGCTATTTATAGCCTCATGGTTCCCAGATTCTTGGAATACTATTCGAACAGTCCATTGTGTTGATCAACGCCCGCACTTGCAAGTATGTCAAAGCGAGGTACATAGAGAGAACTCATCAAATGGGCCTTCGTGAGTTTAACACGAAAGAAGAAGACCCTTTCAAATTTCTAAACCGAATCAGAAGACTATTTTTCCTGCAAAGCCTGTGAGTGGCACCTTTACCGGTGTTCAAAAGCTCCCAACTTCAGCAAACATGCCAGTAGCATCATAAACTCATATCAAAAAAATTCTAATTTGAAATTGAACGAGGAGTGAGCCACTCAAGCCAACTTAGAAGATCTTTACGACAAGGATACCAAGAAAAACAAAAGTCACAATTATTGAGTAAAGACCTTTGTGAAGCTATGCTATCGCTATGTGAATATACCATGGTCCAAAACTGAAGAACCAAAAAATTCCAAGGGATTTTTGGAATCAAAATATTGGCATCTTGCTGCATACCAAACGAGAAAAGTTTACGATCTTCGTACCTCACAGAATGTCACGAACGAAGACGTGTTGACTCTGATTACTGGTGAGCTACGAGATACCCCTATATGGTGCATGTGTAGATGAAACTACTGATAGTGCCGGACGACTACGTGGCCAACATTTTGGATAGGTAAAAACTTGATCTTGATTGCTATCATTCTCCTTACGTCGTACGGTGTGCATTTCTTGAAAAAACTAATTTCCCAGTACTGTTTGCTCAATTAGTCAACAGTACACTTTTAACTTTTTATGGTGTCAACGTTTAATGTCGACAATTTGAAGCTGTTAGTTAAGCAGTATGGCACCTTACATGCTCAAGTGCGGTCGTTCCTTAGCAGTGTTCTTGTCTTTCCCTCAATGCTGCATGTGAACATGTTTAGCACATGGTCTTCAACTAATTTGCGAAACAATCCGTGCCATTGTTTGAGAATGTCAACAGCTTAATCTCACTGGTCAAGAAGATATTCTTGAAAGCTCCATCAAGAATGTTCTGTCTGGAAGGAGTGGTAATCCAACTCTCCCCCTTGACCTCCATCTCCAATCGTGACCCTAGATGGGTAACGTGGATCGAGGGGGAGCGCAAGTCTTTTCTATGGCTAAGCCACTTCGTGAAAGTTCGAGAGGTGATCGAGCAAACTTGATCCTCGACGATTCAATTTTCATTAATAAATGTATCGAAATCATGGAAGATCCTCAACTGCCTCTTCAAATATTTGAACTTTTTATATTGAATCCCAACCTTGCTTTTCTGCCCATCCCCATTCAGAAATTGGAAGAAGCTGGATTGACAATGTCGTCAGTCCATTCATATTCTCAAAAAGGTTGAACAAATAAATATCGAACAGATCGAGGAACAAAAGGGGACATTTTACTTTGCGAAGTTAGATCAGTGATATCAAAAAAATCCAGATCTTTTCAGTTATTTCAACTTTGTCGAACATTATGTTGGGTGAAAAGGGAGACATGCCCGAGGGATTTTTCGCCTTCTGATATAGCAGCGATGAAATTCGCTCCACTGGTAAGTGTGGATGTGGAGAGATCCGTTCTCGCTTTATCGGAACATAGTGACTGATAGACGCCAAAACTTAAGCGAGGAAAACATTGAGAAAATCGTGGTAACGAACTACTTTATAATCGGAATAATGAAGACATTGATGAGTGATTCCAGCAGTGAGACATGTTTCTGGTTATAGCTTCTACTCTGTTATAGGCCTAATACATTTATCGATTTTTTGTAGTTTTATTTTGCATTTGAAATAGGCAGCAATTTTAATCTGTTTGACATACGCAATTTTACAATTGAACTGTCAACACACAATTTGAAGCCTACCTACTTACTTAGTTGTATTTCTGATCTGTGCAGTTGTCATAGCTTGAAATAAAATCGTTTTCAATCGAGATAAAACCACCTTGTCCTTTTCTTTTCTCTACATGTAATTCATTTTCTGACTTATACACATATTCTTGTCGTGGTGGTATTTGCTTACAAATTATAGAAATACCCAAAAGGCACTAAAACTATGAAAACAAGCAAAAAACACCATTGCTCTCAATGAATCTAAACATTTTAATGAATTTTATATTCACCTAAATAATCAACCTAAATCTGTAAAATTGTTCACCTAAAAAAAACCTAAAATGACAAAAATATTCACCTAAGATGTCGGTGTCTAATGAATACTGTACATCTGTAGCTCTCACTCGTACGCGTGGTGTAGCTCAAGTCTCTCTTCAGAGGCCTTGAGCATTGTGTGCTGTGACCCCGAACAATACAATACTTACAGCGCCACAAAGATTTTTGAAGTTATTTAGCGTCCTCAACCTGTACACCTGTTGGTCGACGGTGACGAGCTTGAAATAGTCTCACGCTTCTCCTAACTTGGCGACGAACCAGAGACAGGTGGTAGAGTATATGCTGCTGTCAATAGAAGAATTCAATGCGACTGGGCAATCTTCAAGGCGTTGATGCCGTTCCTCACCTCACGTGCTCCGTCCCTCCACATGAAAGGAAGAGCATGTGATGCCTGTGTCCGGAAGGGTGTGATATACGGAAGCGATACATGGGCTCTGAAAGTGGACAGTCGACATCGTCTGGAGAGGGTGGAAATGCACATGGTAAGGTGGATGTGTGTGGCTTGAAGTTAAGTGACAGAAGGCGAAGTGACGACTTTAGACTTGAGGGACATGCTTAACATTGAAGCAATATCCAATGTCATGGAACGAAATCGACTCATATGGTTTGGCCACGTGATGCGAAAAGAGCCCGGAGACTGCGTCCGCCCAAGTGTTGACTTGGAAGGTAGAGGGAAGAAGAAGAAAAGGTCGACCTCGGAAGACATGGAGTGACTCTGTTGCCGCTGATCTCAAACAGAATGGTCTCAATCCGGATGACGCCAACGATAGTCAACGCTGGCGCTCTGCAATTCACAACATTGGGGATAATCGTCCAACCCTACGATGTCGGAGAACACGGACGTTAAACGCATACATGTATGTATAGATGGATTGCAAGATCATAGATTTAAAAATCGCTTTACCAGCCCAACCTCCCACAGTGTATTAAGCAAATTGTTTGTTGATTTCTGGACTTGCTTGCTACTTGTAGATACTGCTAATTTCAAACTTTTTCATATGTGTGGAATCAAAAAACCAGTTCTTCGAACTGAAAAGGAAACGTCAGTAAACGATGGGATAGAAATGAAGTGAACACGAGTAAGATGACGAACACATTCGACGATGACAACTTGAGATGTTCTTTTATCCGAAAATATAAAGTTTGATGAGTTTCACCAATATGAAAATTATTGCGATGAATACAATCGACACAACAAACAACATGATTTTTTATATCATAAATTTCTGCCTCTGCAAAATTAATCTGTCGTCACATTTTATCTGATTTTTAGGCTTAAGGTGTCTCCATAGTGGTTTCTGATTTTTCCTGGAAATATGTATATTTTTGTCTAACTGTTTAATTGTATGTCTGGAGCATTTTTATTGACAAAAAACTTCTATTGGTATTCGTCAATTTTTTTGATCCTAGCAAAACTCACATTGGCGTAGTGTAGTTCGGGAGCTGATTTTTCATTATTTGACAAAGGATCAAAAAACATAAACTCCCTGCATTTTTAGGCCAACATATTCAATTAAAATTCAAATAATAAGATCCTTTTATTAATTGAATTTTAAGTAACATATATTGGTCCAAAAAAATGCAAGGAAAGCGTATATCTTTTGCTCCTCTGTCAAGTTATGGACCATTTCCTTTCAAATGCAGTGGAAATGTCAAGCTGCTACAAAATAGACAGACATGTTTAACTTGTATTTGAAGCCATATTCAATATCAATTGCTCTCGCATCGTCACCATTATACAGATGCCTATGTTTGTTTTGTCAAAAGACGATCTGGTAAATTGATGCTAAATTGACCGCGGAAGTGATTAAATTGCTTACTATTCTCATCCAAATAAACAAACCCAACCACTAAATTTATCAACAGATGAATTGTGAATGTCAGTTGTTGTTGACTTTTAACTTTTTCAAGGCTTATAAACTTTGGTCACTTTTGATAGGTATTTTTCGGATTTTCATCTTATTCGAAATATAAGGAATGTAATGTGATTTAGCCTATTGCAATTTCTACTTTGTGTAGTAGGTGTTAGGCATGGACTTCCTGATATGTCAATGGGATCGAGAAATCTGTGGTGTTAGGTAGAACACATAAGATAATGGTCAAAAGTCAAACATAAATATGCACTCTTAGTGAAAGTTAGCGACTATGTGAACTGATAAGAAAACATGCGTCATTAACTGACTAAACAAAAACCTTATTTTATGATTCAAAATTAGGAAATGCCTCAACAAGCAACTAATACTTTAGCAGATATTTTTATCAGCTTGAGCAAGCGTGTAATATAAATCGAATAAAGTGCTTGCACATCATAGATGTACAATCTGGCAGCAATCCAATGAAGGAGAATTTTGTCGGCAACATCGAAGGCCGCTTGTTTTCGACTAAGACAGGCACACTAAGACGAGTCAGTATATCAACAAGATGTAGAATGTACTTTCCCTTGCCATTGCCTCAGATCCATTGCAACTTTCTCATTGTATCGCCTTGCTTATGGAAGTGATACCATAGAACGAGCAGGGCTTTTTGCGCAACGTCTGCAGAAGTTGCACTGACATGTTTTTGAAAACAGTCTTTTCTGATGGCCTCCAGTCGCTTTCGAGAAAGAAGTACGAGTTGACGATGATATTTCGGGAGGGAGCCAAAGTTTCTTAGTGGCCAAAACGTCCTCCAATTTATATTTTACAATCGATATTGGAACACAGTAATGGCCGCTTGTGGTGAAATTCAGTTAAACTTCTTTGCCAAAAATTTCTACGAGGTCGCGAGGAAGATCCAGTTTAATTTCTGCCGTTTGAGAGACTTCAAACTTAAATGTAGCGGAATATCTGAGTCAACCTCATCTGTGGAAATAGACACGCTTCGTTCACCTATGCATGCAGGTATCCTACATTCCATCAAAGATGGGAACTCAGAACCGTCTCCGAACTTGAAATTCCGACAAGAGGATTTTTTTGCTACGTTTGCCTTTTCTGTCTAGGGAGGAATCCGTGAAACCTTCGTATCAACGCTTGCCACATACAGTGGAAGTGGATATGCCGTGTCGAGCATAGCACAGGCAAATTCTTTCTTTTCCGAGCTGATTGATTTCTTTCTCATCGTACCCAGTGAAAAAACTACGTTTTTCATCACTGATTCAACAATTTACGCATCCTCATATCGTCGTGATTCGCGTTTGTTTTTCGTAGGCGTAGGGACAAGCAGGAAGTAAATGTCGGTATGAACCACATCCATAGCACTAAGCCTCCTGCCATAGTACCAACATATTTTCCTGTTTCCGCATATTCGCACTTCCTGTGCAAAAGGATTTCCTGATTTCAAAGAGGAAATCCTTCAAAGCAAAGAATTTCTTGAGGCTAACGATGAATTTTTTTTAGGAAACGGTTGTACTTCTGTTCAAACACGGCATGTAGTCAAATAGATCCTGTCCATCATTGCGTTGGCAATCCTTGAATCCTTCGTATTTGTTGAGACTGTCCTCCATGTCATCTCTACCAACTTTCGACTCAATGAAGGAGAGCATAAACGCCAGTTCAAGTTCAGAAAGCGACAGCTCCTCCATTACTTGCTTTCCTTATTCCTATGAATCGGTCTCTGGCAAGGACAGTGCCAATATGACTCCCTAAGTTTCCTCTCACACCACAAATGTCCTGCCACATTTCCACTTTACTTTTCCGCAGTTCGAAACTCTTTGCCGCACTGTTGGACACTAGGGGTTTTAACTTCAACATCGCTCTGCTGCCATTGCAATGCATGCCTAATTCAAAACCATGTAATGAAACTACCAAATGTATGAAGTGACCTGAAAGGAGAATGCATATAGCAGACCACCCAGACAGTCGCTTTTTCGAAAATTTGCCTGAATTTTCGCTTTTATCGAGTGTCATTCGTTTTTTTCGCTATTTTGGTAGAGCAGGAAAATAATGATTCGTAGTACAGGCATTTTCTACATGTTGACAGCGCAACGTGACTTTTTGTCATGTTATCATCCATGTGTTGACAATTGAATGCATATCTTGACGATTGCATAAGCTTATGTAATAACTTTATGAAATGGGAATTGGAAAATGTGCCCTTCATGTAGCAATTCTTGAAGGCAAAGCGTTGTCGTAGTGCGTTCCGGTAAATGCAAAAGTTTTTACAGTAACTTTGAGGCCGTGGTGTTATAGCTTTTACACGATTGTGAATTGATACTGAAAGTACATGCGTGTTACATGCCACAAATGAATGTCATCGAATTTATCAGTCAAGGAATTCGAGACATCAATCCATGCTGGCTTGCCATAGACACACTGTAGTCCTGCTATCGAGTTTTTCTTAGAAGACTGATGTTGGATTAGTGAAACAAGCGGTTCAGTTTATGCGAATGAGTGAGGTACATTGCATAATGCCGATAAATAAGCCTAAGAAATTGAGATGATAATATGCACAATGGAATATTTTCTGTTGAATTTTTTATTGCACTGTCACTTTCACTGTGATTTTTGTGAAGTGCGTGTGACTAGGCAAAAAGTTGATGTGTATAATAATCATTTTGTATCTACTGATAAAGACATTAATATGATGCTGATATGATTGGATATGCACGGTGTCCCCATTTCACCATTCAACTAAAAAAATATACCATCGGCCAAACTTGTTTTTTCATGATCCATGACCCATTTGAAGTGTATAAATCGCAAAAAGGAAAATTTTTTAAGCTCAGATTTTTTTTTAAATAGCCAATTTTCAAAATGGCGGATATTTTCGCAATGTGTGTCCTCTTTTTTTCAACTCAACGCATTTCCGAGACAAGGTAGCCGTCATAACACTATATATTGTTGCAATGCATCCATAAAATACTTGAAGGAATTGTCAAGTACTGTCTGCATAGGTGACATATCTATTTTATGAGTAGTACGTGCTAGTTTTACCACTATTTTGCAAAAATAGAAAATATTTTTGAGTCTGTTTTTCCATGCAATGAAAAGATTTCGCTATAGCCATACACGATGCATGAAGCATGCTACATTTGCATTATCTATCGGAAGAAGTACTGACCATTCAGTATTCGAGTATCAAATCATATTACAGGATGAGAGAAAAGACTTTTTTATCCAAATTTTGTTCAGAGAAGACATGTTTCAATAACAAGATATAACAATTAGTTCTACCAAGCCACACTACCAGTGCTAAAACGAACTTCATTATAATTAGAAAATTCATAAATGCAAGCTATTGTATCTGCATACAGCAGACAACAATTGTTTTGCCATAGTTATTGTTCTCAGTGCTGTAGATTTTATAGTTGTCCCACACAACGCTGAAAAATCATAATGGACAGATTCTGAAGTTTGCTCGCTTCATGGCCCAAGACCTTTGTTGCCATTGAAGGAGGCAGAACTCAAGTAATGTGAAAAATCACGGCATGGATCTTCGGTGTGATTGGGATCTTCAACTTTTTTTTTGATAACGATATCTTGAATAATTCGATTTTGTGTGGCATAGTCACAGCATCCAAGGTACTGCCATAGCATGAGTCGATGACGTCTTTGAAACGCCTGAATGCCTCAACAAATACAATTTGATTATTCGGAACCATTTGCTCTAGAACATCAACATTCGCCAACAACTTCCTGCTGGCATTCCCGTGAAACTGCCTCCATGCAGGCCTTCTCTTTGGATACCACAGCGTAGCAACCACTCGTCAGCCTGTGGCCAAAGTTTTCGCAAAGCCGAGAATGTGGTATTTACCGTCCTGTGAGTAAATTTGTAGTTCAGGTGGGGGAACGAGAGAAATAACTGTGGTGATATCGGATTTACCACAAAAACATTGGAGGATGAACACCGTTACCGTGATATTTTGCTTTTCTTTCACTGCAACCATCGTCATAGTAATTCCAAAACAGCTTCCTCAAAGTACCCGAGAGTTCTCTGATTTCCTTTGCAATCGAGTCGATCTTTTTTGATATCGCACCATGACATGGATGCACACTGCTATGTTGACATCAGACCGAGCAAAATATTGCACAATTTTAGGTCACTGCAATCGTAAATTTTCGGTTGAGCAAATGAATGCCGACATTGATCCACAACTGTTTTCAGATTGTAGTAATTTCTCGGGTACTTCAGGAACATGCCTATAATTGAAAGCAACGTTTGACTCCTGAAGTCTTTGAATTCCGAACGCCTTGATGTGCCTGTTGCATCATCTGACGGATCGAAGATGGAAAGACCAGCATTTTAATAAACCACCTCCCGCCATCGATGCCGATCTTTATCAAAGCAGAGTCATTGTCAATACCTCTTTCTCGAAGAACAAAATCGCGACGAAAGCGTTCAAATCACGACAAACAACTGTCCATATCTTCTTTGATCGTCGTACAGATTTTTGGATCTTGAATGGGCAAGTAATCGAAGGTCCAAAGAATCCATCCAATGAATGATTCAGTCAAATAGTATGTTTCTCAACCTCTAAGACACGTTCTACAATTCCGGGGTTAGAATTTCGTAGATCTTGTGATAGCTTGTTTACTTCTCGAGTACTTAAATAAAGTCTTTGTTGAATTTTTGTAAAAGTAACCTGCCCTAATAATAGGACTTTCTAGGCCTTCTCTCCTTCGGCGGTATTCTTCGAACTCGCAGTTATCCCAGCGTGGCTAGCGGAAGTGGATTCGTTGATGGTTCTACTTGCAACTCGCTGTTTATTTGCTTTGAAGGGGAATCCAACAAAGATTCAACGTTGTAAACTCATCGCCCGTCTAGAAGAGCACATTTCAACTGAATGGTTACTTCCTCTATAGATCTTTGCAAAACAACGTCCACATATTTTGAAATGTTATACAGGTGGAATCACATTTGTTTGAGGTCGGCCTGATTTCCGTTTCAATTTAACTGCATCTTGTAGCTCATCAGTGCAACAGAGCAAATTCTACACTCACATTTCTCAGGATCGAGTGTTGTTTGACGTCGCGGATCGCAAGTCATCTGGTAGAAAAAAGTCAACACTGTCCCCTTTACCTTTCACTTCAGTAATAAGCATGTGACAACCTCCACAAAACCACTGGGAACATCAGGAATTGTCTATGTCAAAGTGTTCAATTAAATGTTCTTGTACGATAGAAATTTCTTTAGCAGAAAGATTTCTCGACGCTTTCCGGTAACAAACGATGCATACTCTCTTCCGTAGTTTTTCGTGTGTTTCATCTAACGCCGTTGCCATTTTGATCGTAAATGAAATCAAAAATTTACCATGGAGCGACAATTCAATTCCTATGTTATATTTATGCCCATCAACATACATGTGTATGACCATGGATATCTTTGGTATGACTCATCAATCAGTTTTTCAATCAATCACGATGCACTAGCAGTTTAATGAAGAAATCGAACAATGCTATTACCACTGCACGCAACATAACGAGTCGAAGACAATAGATAACTTTTATGGTTTCTATATCTTTATAGAAGTAAAGAGTATAGAATATAATAAATAGAAGTATGAAGCGGAGAAATTCTTTACCCTCTAAACTCTATATCACACTTGCATTTATAATTTTTTTTTTTAAAAAAAAAAAATTTTATTTGGGGGTGGCTTTTACTAATGACTTTAATGTTGCTGGTAATCTGAAACATGAGCCCTTTTCCGATCTGGCTCCTAGACGTTGAGAAAAATGATCTTGTTTGTCTATTATGGTGACAAAACAAACATGAGATGTGAATGATCAGGACATGTCCATAGAAAAAAAAATACGATGATAGAAATAAATGAGATGACAAAAGACGCTCGAGAATTTCATTTGATAGCTATAAAGGATAGGTTTTGAAGAATCATTATCTACATTTGTAAATCATTCTTTAGATTCTGAGCTTCAATTACATTTTGCAATTTCAATAGCTCGGAATATTTCTTATTTAATAAATAATGAAATTATTTCTATTTTTGCAAAAAAAATATGGTAAAACGAGCACGTACTACGCATACAATATAGATGTCACCTTTTGCAACATACTTGACAATTCCTCAAGTATTTTATGGATGCATAACAACAAATATAGTGTTATACAGGCATCTTACCTGTTCCGGAAATGCGTTGAGTTGAAAAAAAGAGACACACATACGAAAATAGCCCCATTTTAAAATTGCCTTTTAAAAAAATCTGAGCATTAAAAAATTTTCCTTTTTGCGATTATACACTTCAAATGGGTCATGGATCATGAAAAAACAGGTTTGGCCGATGGTATATTTTGTATCTTTTTGTATCTACTGATAAAGACATTAATATGATGCTGATATGATTGGATATGCCTATTTTCTTATAACCACCTGAAACTTTCTGAGTTATAGACTGAAGAATAGATGTACCAGTAGGCCTAATGCACCATATTGTAAATAATTTTACTACCGTTTGCATTACTGCAATCATACTGATTACGTCATACTTTACCCGCTATATACATGTATTTTCATAGCTTCTGTGTCCTGAGCTATGC
>CAJQUW010011303.1:0-71308 GCA_907163375.1 Prostheceraeus crozeri | reverse complement strand
GAATACAAACAAAAGTTTTGTACCTGAAGATGATTACTGGATGATAATCGAAATATTTTGAACATGTTGAGATAAAATAGTAATTGACATTTTAGAAATTCCTCACTCTTTTCAACTCAAAAATATTATATCATAACTAGTCAGGGCATCTTCCAAGTATCATTAATGTTTTGTTAGCATTCACATTGATATGCCAGGGACCATCATCGTCAGGAGAGTGTGAGAAGTACGTTAAAAGTTCTAGATTTATGGATTCAGCAAAATTGATTGAAGGCCCGTAAAGAATAACTGACTTATTGCAAACCATGTTCCAGACCTTCTAAAGTCCTTTGCCTTTACTTCGGACACCTGTGATCCATGCCCGTATGGCTGTCTGAAGTTCAAATTGAACTTTTTGAAGATCATGTTTGTAGAGGTAATAATTGCTCTGCCGAAAAGCAAAGTACCGCATATTCACCAGAAATTTGCAGGGTTGCCGTGGGGATTGATATTTGCATCCCCACACCACCCCATACGCACAGAAAAACCTATGGGTGTCCACACAGAATCCCCACAGCCCACACAGGATAAGCCCCTGATTAATATGCTGATCTTGTTCGTATAGAATGGTTGATGTCCAATTTCTCCATCTCAGTGAAACTTCTGCACAGCATTCAACGATCCGAAGGCCGTCTTTGACTCCAGAGATGCTGAATGGGAGTCCTTGAAGAAAGTAACCGACTGCGTGTTGTAGCTTTTATGACTTTTCTTTGCTGTCTTCGGGATAGGCTTATTGCTCTTTCAAATTGTAGCAGCCTTTTTTCTATCATTATCGAGCCTTGATTCTGACTTGCCACCTAGAAATTATTGTACCGAAAATTTAACTAAATGCTCATTCAAGTAAGGAAAAGAGCCCGCTATGCACACGCATTTGACCTACAAATTTACATTTACCTGAATCATTTAGTTGCACTTAGAGATAGGTATTCTTTATCTATCTCTACTGATTCGTAAGCTTTTGTCGTCTGCTGACAGCTTACACGTACAGTCTACATAGGTTCTTCTCATTCCGCTAATAATTCTTTAACGATTAATGAGACATGACACCTTTTCCATAAAACTACCATAACGTAGTTTACCGGGTAAACGTAATTCTACTTCGAAATGTTTCTTTTTAATAGTATGACGACATTGACTTTATTTCTTTGCTTTTATAGCAGATCGATTATTGATTAGTTTGTGTTTTCAAACTTCCTCTTTTACTTACTTTGGAGTTTTGGTTCACTGAACCTAGTTATTGACCATTCGATCCTACTTCTTTTTGATACAAGATTATTTTAAGGGTACAATTTTTGCATTGCTGCTCCCTTAAGGGAAACACATCTGCATAAAAATTCAACAACTACATGTAGACTAAAGAAACATGGCATTATTAAAATGTTGAAATGAAATGTTAATACGAGTATGTACCTAGTTCTGCACAACACTCGAGTATTGCATAGTACGCTATTTATATATTTCGCTATTTTGAAATTTCGCTATATTATGCTTCTTATATTCGCTTTTTACCGTGTGCTGTTTTGAGATTCGCTGTTATAACACCAAGCAACCAAGTATTTATCAAGTAATAACAAACCTAAGCTTACATTACATCACATATACATGTCATGCGAAGCATTCTCAGGAAATATACATACATTCATTTCAAAAGTATTATGCTTAAATTCCTCGCTGTAGACAATCGTGATTTAGCACAGTATGTTTCACAAAAGCAGGCATGAATATTTATCAATATATCTATAGAAATTTTAACTGTTAGTTTAAGTCCTGAAGGACCTTAATGTCCCACAATATTTTCGGTCAGCTGCTTTTCATGAAGACTCGATTTTTACTGCAAATAATTCTAAGTGCATGTATTTGACTGTTTTGATGGATTATATACAAGTTTCACATGTTCCATTTGTGAGAATATAATCCTGGCCTGTCCTGTAAGTTGGTATTTGGGGTTCCTAATGTGAGGATTTTTCATTCGTTTGGTTGCTTAAGTGGTGCTATTTTCAAATAATAGGAAGTCCATCGACATACAAAGACAGGGTTGAACATAAAGGGGTAAAAAACATGAATAATAAATCATATGTTGCTACACTGCCAGCACTTCAAAATAGTCACTCTGTCACAAAAAAGTTACCTGTTCTTTCACCTGCTCACAAAAATTCTTATGTAAGCCTTTACTATATGTCTGCGGTCTACCAATGTGTGTTGTAGCCATTGTTTATTGCTCAGTGGATCATGGCATGTTCATGTGTGAATATTCCCGTTTAATATTCGTTAATTGAATTAATGTAGCAATCACTGATAATTCTATCTCCATCTTCTATCTCCAGAGTTTGGCCTTTATGCATCTCAAATCTAGAAATTCTTGCAGTAGAAATCGACAATATACACGTGGTGAATGAAAAAGCATGAATCAATCTAATCTACTATTGTAGATATAGACTTCGATGAATGTTGCGGATGTTGACCCATTTGTGTATGGTGATGGAATGCAGCACAATGAGCCATTTATTGAGATACACTTAAGTGTGCATTTAAGAAAGCCTATCAGATGAAAATGAAAGTTCTGACAAGTCGTGGACAAGTGAAAAATTTGAGCTTTCATTATAACTATAACTGCACTGCGAGTAGATGGCTTACAGTTGAATGATTTGGCGTGAGAAATCTTTATCACACTGTTCATGTGTCCGACGAAGATCATTCAACATTTTCATGTGTCTTGGTTTTTGGGCTGGACCAAACAGGTCTTCTATATCGCAATTAGTTTACATCTAGGTTAATAATGATTAATCACATTTATCACGCAAGCATAATTATATCACAAATAATTTTGGCTGATACTATTAAAGCTTATATTTGCAAGTTTCTATTCGGATCTGCAGTAAAGGAAACTTGCAGAATTCTTCCACTTCAGACGTCCTTGACACACCTGGAACCATCATTATAAGTCATTCAAAATTATTGAGCGCGTGTTACTAATGTGAAAATGATCAGCATTGATTTTTCATGCATTTTAAGTGGTGAATTGGGTAGTCTGGGTGATATTTTGTAATTCAACATCGAAGTTGATTGTGTGATATGATGTCAGTTCTGATTGCTTCTAGTAAATGTTAAACATCTTCTACAAAGCTACAAATTCAACAATAAAGGAATGGATCCGTCTCTGCTATTCCTTACATTCACTGATTCTTTCCTGAAATGAAGTTTGATTTGAGATTGAAGTACACGCTATTATTCTAAAATTATTCTTGTCTAAAGGGTGTGGATGCGTTGAAATTTCAGTTGGAAAAGGATAGCCTTCTAAATGTTCGTCAATACGGGTAATAAGATGTTGAAAGTTTCTCCGAAATCGACGTAATTGCACCGTCCACAAGTATATGAATAAGTATAGTAGTTACCCGTAGTTAGCTTTAAGATCAGAGGAAACAGCATCTTTATTCCGAAAAAATATGGCTGTCTTGAAAATGTGAAAAACTGGTCTGACATTCAAGGCCTTTGGTAAATATTTGTCCAAGCCATGAATTTTCTTTTTCAGAATTTGACAATTTTCACGAATGTAGGGTAAATTCCGGTTCATGAATTTCATATCATCAGAAGTGGGTGAATCTTCTGCTTGAAACTTTTGGTCAACTTTATCGAATCAAGACACGAGACGGTCAAAAAAATTCGAAGGATCCAGGAAACGGAAGATACCGAAGTTAAATAGCTACCCTAGTGGAGAATCCTGTAAATAATTAGGTAATTAAAATTCATGAACGAATGAATATAAATTAATACTAGCAACATAGAGTAACCTACTCCAGTATAGAGTAGAGACTGAAATACGTATAAAGGCTAGTCGGCTCAACTTGAATACGGTAAGGGAAATGAATTAATACTTATAAACGATTTTATTTCATCATATAAGAACTGAAATAAGAGTTCGTCATGGACCTGACGAGAAGCTAACTTAAAAATAACAAAAGGTGAAAATAAGAAACCTGAAAAACCAAAATTAAGTTTGCTATGTATGGAGTCATCAGGGAGGAACCATGTGGCTGCATGAAGCAAGGTTTCGGCCCCTGACCTCCAACCTATACCACATGGCGGGGCCAGGCCAACCATATCGAATGTACTACATGGAAGGTCTCTCCAAGCTTGAGGAAACATAGCAGAACCTAACCAAAAATAAAAATTTTGGAATTTATTAGGACAAAAGGAAGCACATGAAACTGGAAGAGGTTTTCTTAGCCCAACATGCCAATGATGGATTGCATCTGGCGGGGCGAAAAACTACCAAACTTAAAAACGAGGAACCTATTCATGGAGAAGGACTTTATGCAAGAATTAACCAGCAAATTAGTCTTATAACCCCGTACTTTGAAGATATCAAAAATGCCCTTAGCTCTTGATGTGAAGGCGGACGCATCAGATTGAATCCTGGCGAACCTGATGAGTTGGGCAGCAAAGATGTCTAAGCCAGTGTTCAAAACGCATGTTACTCTCGGGGAAAGTATACAGCACCACTGGGAATCTGAACTCATCAACCTTATGGTAAACCTCTGTGATGTAATGGCCACCATCTTCGATCCTGATTTTAACATCCAAATAATTAACACATTTGTTGTTGTCTCCGCTTCTGCTAGCTAAGAGATCTACCGGGTAGATTTCAGGAAGGATCTTATCAAAATGTTTGTAGTTAAACACACAAATGCCGTCGACATACCTAGTGGTACGAGAGAGAAGTTTGGCTAAGTCAAATCTCTTACTCGCTAGGAGCTGCCTCACAAACTTAAACTCCCTGTAAGCCAAAAACAGGTCAGCTAAGAGTGAGCTGGAATTCCCACCCATAGGTGGAAATTAAGCCAATCCTTAAGGAAATTAAGTTATCCTTTACGTCATTGATAGACTGCTCATTGTAGCCGTTGTTAATGAACATTAGCCGAATTTTTTCACATGACTGCTCAGAAGTTTCAGAATATGAAGAGATCCGTTTAGCTCGGTAAAACGAAGACCTCACAGCTGCAAGCTTATGCTGCTTTGGCACATGAACAATAAGGAATGTACACTTCAGTATTAGTATATTTTTGGTGCCAGGAGGTTTTGAGGTTATTATCAATTTTGACAAGCCTTATCAAGTCGCCTTGACAAGCCGAGTATCGCTGAAATCGATTGGCGCAATAAGCGATTTTATTTTGCAATGAGACTTCTAGTAGATGATTATTTTATTTTATGTTTATATACAGTGAGGCGCCTCACGTTGAGGAGTATAGAGGATGCAGTTAATTGGGAGGAGGTGACAAATATCCTGAGGAGTTGTGGGCAGGAGATCTGTGGAGTGACACGCGGTGGAACCTTTCGTAACTTAGAGTCCTGGTGGTGGACGGACGAGGTCCAAGGTGCCTTGAAAGCCAAGAAGGTTAGCTTCAAAAAATGGAAAACCTCCAACCTTGATGCTGATAGAGAAAGTTACAAACTGGCCAAGAAGCACGCCAAAAAGACGGTAGCCAAAGCAAGGAGAGAGGCATGGAAAGGAATGTATGAGAAATTGGAGTCTAAAGAGGGAGAAAAGCTGATTTTCAAGATAGCGAAGTCCAGAAGCCAGAAATGCAAAGATAACATCGAAGGTTTCTTTATGAGAGACTCTGAAGGTGCAATTCAGACGACCAGCGATAGTAACAAAGCGATATGGAGGGCTTATTTCTGCGAATTGCTGAATGAAGAAAGACCACATAATGAAATTACCACAGAACTGGCAGTGAATGGTCCGATCGCTGAAATTACCCAGGATGAAGTCCAGAAAGAACTGAGCAAAATGAAAGGCAGGCGCAGTTGCGGACCCGACGACATACCCATAGAAGCTATTAAAGTGCTAGAAGAGAAAGGAGTACACTTGTGCCTGTATCATTTCAACGAGATCATTCAAGGCCATCAACAATTGCCGGCGGTGTGGAGAGAGAGCATTTAACACCAATATATAAAAATAAGGGTGATCACAGAGTTTGCAGCAACTATCGAGGCATCAAACTGCTCTGCCACAGCTTCAAACTCCTAGAGCGAATAATTAATAAGAGGTTGAGAGTGTGCACAAATGTACGAAACAACCAGTTTGGATTCCGACCTGGATATAGCACCACAGATCCCTTGTTTGTAATGCGTACGGTTATGGAGAACCTGAGAGAGGGAAACGAGCCTTTCAGGGCAGTTTTCGTGGATTTAGAAAAGGCGTACGACTCTGTTCCTCGAGCATTGTTGTTCAACTGTTTGAGAAGGAAAGGAGTGCCGGAGGTGTATGTAACTCTGATTCGGGAAATGTATCGAGAAACCCTAACAATTGTGAAAACCAAGCAAGGTAGCACTCCACCTTTTGAGGTCACTGTTGGGCTGCACCAGGGATCGGCGTTGAGTCCATATCTCTTCTTACTGGTCTTGGATGTGATAACTGGGCATCTGGAGAGCAGTCCCCCAAAAGAAATGCTCTACGCTGACGATCTGGTGATTTGTGGGGATTCCAAAACAATGGTAGAAAGCAGGCTGGAGTTATGGCGCAATGCCCTGGAAAGTAATGGTCTCAGAATTAGCAGAAGTAAGAGTGAATACCTCTCCACCGCTGCGAACGATGAAGAAATCCAAATGGATGGAACCTCGCTCCCATCAGTTAAGAAGTTCAAGTATCTTGGTTCACTGTTAGACGTAACATCATCTTGCGAGCAGGACATCAAAAACCGCATACAAACAGGATGGAAAAGTTGGAGACAAGTGACAGGAGTTATCTACGACAAAGGAGTTCCTCTCAAGCTAAAATCAAAGATCTACCAGGCTATGATACGACCGGCAATGACCTATGGAGGAGAGTGTTGGGCACCAAGGAAGAAAGATACGCAAAGGCTGATGGTGACGGAAATGAAGATGCTCAGGCGATGCCAAGGTTTAACCCTCCGGGACCGAGTTAAGAATGAAGAGATTCGACGCAAGATGAGGATCCCATCCATCGATAGATTCATAGAGTACAAGCGGCTTGCATGGTACGGACACGTCAGAAGAAGACCGGACGATCATATAACCCAAACAGCACTGCACCAACCGATATCTGGCAGACGAAAAAGAGGTCGTCCACGCCTATCATGGAAAAGGGTCATAGAAAAAGATCTGGAGAGAAAAGGCATAACCCATAATCTGGCCCTCGATCGAGTAAAATGGAAGAGGACGATACGGCCCACCCTGGAGGAATTTGGGATTGGTGGCCAGCAAAGGTGAGCAAAGGTGAGCAAAGGTTTATATACAGTATATATATTAGTTTCTTCCAATTTGCTGTCATGAGAAGGTTTTGACACAATTGTGCTGTGATCGGAATTCTTGGATTTTGATCGAGTCTCTAAATAACAACCTCTATTAAATACAAGGAGTTTTCCAGATCAACAGTGGTCAGGTTATTGAAGTCTCCCATGAGCAAGAAGTGCGAATAGCACGATGAATCACATGTATCGACGATAAATCCATTCGCTTCCTGTAATTGAAGTGTACTTGAATTCGGAGGAACGTAGATGATTAGTAGTAAAATATTATAATCAGTCAGGTGAATGGCCAAACATTCAATACCCACAGGTATCTGCAATAAGGTGAGGAGTGTGAAACGAACACCTTATAAAGCGGAAACTTCACCTCCTTTTATGCCATCCATCCGCACGATCTTTACGGCATAAGAAATAATTCATGATATGAATTGCATCATCACAGATGTTTCCATCCAGCCATGCTTCACAAGGAGCAATGATTTGAGGATTCTTCAAAGAAGCAACTACAGATAGATAAGTCGTCGAGTTTGGGGCGAAGAGACTTGCGCGAAAGACTTGCGTTGATTAATAAGATATGTGGAGCAGCAGGTTTAAACATTGAAGATCTCAGTGAAAATGTGTAATGTCTTTGTGCAAGATGAAAGAATTGCGATCGATATGGTAAATGAATTTGACCATTTAGGAACATGGATCTCAAATAGCAATAAATAACATTATTGAATATTTAACTAACAATGATAAAAAGTATTCAACACAAAAGAAATTGGGCCATGTCGGAGGAGATATAGTAAACAACACATTTGAAACACATGTTTTGGCAAAAATGAAATATGGCTCCGAATACTTTTTATACAATAAACTGAATAGTCTGAATAAAGTTCAATTTCAGTTTCATAAGAACCATTTCCATTTAATGAAGACAACTGCTAAGCTAATTATTGTCTTAGAGGTGAATTTGGAATTCTCCCTATAGAATTTCATAATTTTCATTACTACAAATCAGTTATAAATTTATGGATAAGAATAGTTTCTAAAGAGGAACGCACTACAACAAAAGAGTGTGAACAAATTGGCAAATTCTAAGATAAAAAATTCAAATGTAGCCAACTAGGATATAGAGAATACGAAATTAAGAATTAAACTTGTATGATTTAAGGGGAAATCAAATATCTGTTCACAAAATACAATCAGCGAAGACAGACTATTTGCAACTATCTAGATTTGAGCCAAAATTAAAGTATTACTTAAATTTACATTTACCGCAATTTATTAAAATATAGATCAGGAAATCACGATCTTCAAGCAAGAAGTGGAAGCTATAGAAATAAAGAAATACCTAATCATTCGAAAAATGAACATTCATCTTGTGAAGGGAGCTCAAAAAACTAGTTGATCTTTACTAGATTCGATTACTATTGCGAGGCCTTTCAGCCAGCACAGCCGGCTATCGTCAGGCGAATGACAGAAACACATTAGATCATTCCAGTAATATCGGAGCGGATCAGAAGTGTTTTGCGAAAAGTTGAGGTTGTTGTCGGAATGAGGCCTACGACCACATTAAGGAGTCAGTTGGTGAGGAAACGTCCTGCTCCTGCCACACAGTTTGGAGTGGTTTACCAGCTGCCATGTGCCTATCAGGACTGTGAGTGAAGCTATGTTGGGGAGTCAGGTCGAAAGAAAGAAAGAAAGAACGCGCCAAAGCCATTCGTGATTGTGACATCCTGCGCTCGGAGGTTGCTCACCATGCATGGGACTCCGGCCACAACGTGAATTTCGACGGGATGAACGCTATTGATCGGGAGAGCAACTGGCGAAAAAGGGTTGTCAAAGAGAACTGGTGGACTCGACATCTGTCTTCGTCCAATAAAACTAAGCATCATATCAGTGATTTTTGGTTTCCTTAGTATTTTCTTCCTTTTTTACTGTTACTCTCCAGTGTTTGTAGATAGTATCTTCGAACCTTATTCTTCTTTTGAAGTCATGTAATTTTATTCTCTGCTCGTTCCTATTTCTACTGTGTAATTTGTGTCTTGGACTATTGCAGTATGAGCAGGGCATTTGAACGGTCACGTATTTCACCGTTCGTTAAATCTTCCGTTCATCAGCCTCTCAGACCCGTTAATTCGTTCACCGTTCAAATGAGCTCAGACAAGAAAAAGAGCCGTTCCGTTCATTTACAGCATGAAACACCCATTCGTTCGTTCTTTTTTAGTCAAAATAAACTTCAATTTTTATGGACCCTCTCAAGCAGATAATGAATATACGGTAGGGTCAGAAAATGGCCTGTGATTATTACAGGTTATAGCGATAGAACGTCATTTGGTCGTCACGTTGCAATGTTGAATTCTTTAATTGAAAGGAAATATTCAGTCGATCATAACCGCGGGGACTGTATTGATTTCCAATCAGTTCAGATACAAGCATTCTCATTCCCGGTTTGGCAAATGTATTGAGAGGCAAGCCGTCCATCAAGACTGCTCGTGCCAGTAAGCGGTCACAGCTCTCTTTTTTGGATAAAGGAGCGGTAGGCGAATTTTGTATCTTCGGAGAATACTTGAGAGATTCATATTCTTTAAGATGGTGGGCTCTTAAATGCCGCCACAAATTTCAGTGAGTGGACTTCGCTGATGCGACAGGTTTGTCTCAAAGTTTGCACTGATATTGGTGAGACTCCACTTTGTCCTTCAATATCATATTCGGTCCGTCAAAGTACGACGAAAGGACACTTTTGATGCTCTTTGTGGGCTCCTTTTCATGGTGGCTACTACTCATAAGAACCGCGTATGCATCCATGGTCTTCTCATTGAACGACGCAACAGCAGCATCGAAACTCATGTCGCTTTTCGCTCCCGTGTAGACAGGTCAGCAATGCTGGGTGTGGTAGCCAATCATTGGGGAGATATTGTCATCGATTCAGCGCAAACTCAGCTGGGGTAAACAGACTACATTGTTAACGATTGCAACTGCCGATCTGTAAGTAGCCAACAGCTTGAGTTCACAGCCTTCGACTGTGGCTCAGGCGGCACAAGTCACGTGAGATTTCGTGACCATTCACAATGCATAAGGTAAAACTCATGGACGAATCAGTGCGCTACTTGGCAAAAAAGACGATGCATGCACTCAGTGAATTTGATGGCAAAATCGGCTTGCATTTAAACATTTCTCTAAAGTACAATTTAAACAAGATTTGGTGCCTTAGTATAGAATTAGTAAATATGCCGTTAAATCACGTTAAATCAAGTAAAAAAACCCCGTTCGTTCCGATCACCGTTCAACGGCTTCTCAGACATACCGTTCGATGATTCGTTCATCTGAAAATTGATCAGAATACCGTTCGTTCGTTCGTTCAAACCCTTCGTTCGAATGCCCTGAGTATGAGTGATATTAATCATCTAATGTGTTTCTGTCATTCGCCTGACGATAGCCGGCTGTGCTGGCTAAAAGGCCTCGTAATAAAAATTCGAGAATCTATTGAAGATCAGCTAGTTTTTTTTGGGCTTCCTTCACAAGATGAATAGAAACTCAGGCCCACTTTTTCATGAAGATTGAACATGTAGACACTATGACACTGGCAATGTAGAAATCATGCTTCATTTCTTTGTTGATTGTCCAGCTTATTGTGACGTGAGAACAATTGTCACCTTCCATATTAAATTTGACAAAATTCGATTTCCATGCTAAATTTGATTGTATCAATATTTATGAACTGAAATCTATGATAAATTATCAAAATGAAGCCAATAGTATCAGGAATGCCACGAGCAGCAATTTCATCATTTGTCCTATTTCTATCTGGCTTGATAATACAACGAATGCAATGCAAATTCGATATGAAGTAAATAGTGTTCACGGAGTCTGATAAAATAATCGCAATGATATTGTCTTCCCATTTGACTATCTGTGACACAGAGATCAATTGCTTTGTCTGCGCATTTCGGTATAGAGATGACATTTATCAGCACTGATGGTCACGGACAGAGTTAGTTGCAAGAAACTCTGATAGTGCTGTCACCGACTATTAGCGGCAGTTTTCAAAATTTGCATTTCACGAAAATCCTGTTGCGGAAATCCTGTTGGTGCATTAAAATATGCGTTTCAAGAAATTCTGTTATTGACTCTGTTAGATGAAATCCCCAAAACTGCTTCTGACCACCTTTAAGGAAGGTATATGGTCAGTTGATATATTTATCCCGTTATTCCGCTTTGATGCTACTTCCAAGCGGACGTATCTAACGCCTACACCAAAAAATGGTGTCAGTAGTAAGCAAAACTCCACTTCTGGACCGCGCAAGATGGCCGCCATCGCTGCGTCCCCCCCCCCTCTGGCACGGCAGAGTGTCGTGGTCGGCCGCCGTGGTGCTTCGTGTCTGAGTCCCCCCCCCTCTGGAACGACAGAGGTTGTGGTCTGTCGTGGTGTGCCGGCCAGGTGGGTCCACGTTCACAACATGTTCGCTGACGTCCCCCCCCCTGCAACGACAGAGTGTGAGACTCGGGTGAGTTGGTCCGACCGCCTGGTTGACGTGGGCGACCGTCTAGGTTGACGTGGGCGACCGCCAGGATTAGTCTTGAGGCTATAGTGTGTGATGTTTTTGGTGTGTAGCGTCCAAACGAAGCATCGGATGAGAAAACGGAGGTCAGATTCGGATTCAGCGTGAAATTCTGCATCGGTAGGGTGAGTTTCAAGGCAATCGGTGAGAAAAAATTTTCAACATTTTTCGAAAAACGACAGAGTTAGAATTTGGGACGTTTTGGTGTGTAGCGCCCAAACGAAGCATCGGATGAGAAAACGGAGGCCAGATTCGGAATCTACGTGAAATTTTGGGTTAGGAAGGATGTTTCCAGCGAAATCGGAGAGAAAAAATTTTCGGCTGACGTCCCCCCCCCCTGGACGGCTTGCTTCCAGTGGACGGATTTTGTCGTGCGATAGCTCGTTTGAAAGCTAAGAGTGAGACAAATTCAGTGAAAGAATCGGCTTGTTCGTATCTGCCTTCGTTTAGATGTGAGACGCCATTTAAGATTTTGGGACATTGGTGAAAAACGACAGAGTTAGAATTTGGGACGTTTTGGGCTGTAGCTTCAAAACGAACTATCGGATTGGTAAACGGATGCCAGATTTGGAATCAACTTGATGTTATTGTCCAATGAGGATCATCATCCAATGAGAATCAAGCATTTCTTTATAAATAGCGAGCCTTCCACAGCGAGAATCATTCCATCGTTGAATCACACGAGTGACGGACGCACATTTTCTCTCTCCCTAGTTCCCTGTTCTATTATCCAACTAAAATGGTAAGTCGCTACTTCCCTCCCTCTCCTCCCTTGAACGTAAACTTAATACAATCTTTTTTCATTTTCAGGCATCTACTCCATCTACTGCACTAGTAGGACAAAATGGCGGTCAAACGTTACAAGGTTCGCTACGGTCAGATCATCTACAACTGAGGCCAGTGGAAGAAACAACCAAGGTACATAATCCTACACCGCTACAGCGTAAATTTAAACAAGCCTTGCGTTATGATGATCATAGCGTAGTACTCCAAACGGGAATGCTCCCTTCCACGGATGTCAAGATAATGCACAATCAGTATGGGGACTACATACTGATCCCCGTGAGTCCGTACATTCGCCACCAACTTGATACTATTGAGGAGTACGTGACATTAAATATGGACATTCCTACTCCTCTTGCTCAAGAGTGGAAGGCTAGAGATGACAAGGATACTCCCTATAGAAAGATTTGGGATGGTAATCACATTTGCCTACCGGTATCACATTGGTGTACTTACTATAAGAAGGATGGAGATCATTCAATACCCATCAGATGTGATGAGCTCGGAGAAGGTACTTGGGATATCCTTTTCAAAGTGAATGGGCTATATTATGGTCGACACAAGGATAATAAAATAGCCTCTCTCTCCATGCATATGGAATCCATCCTATATATTCCGAAACCACCCAACGTGGACGACATAATTGATCAAATCCTTAACAGCAGTGGTACGAAGCGCAAGTCGGAGAAGAATGCTACATCAAAACGCAAATCAAAGAAGGAGAATTGCTAGTCCTTTCCTAACTCTTCCCTATGACAATTCGCTTATGTGCTTTGAGTGTCGTAGACGTGGTCTTATTAGATACATTTTACTTCTTCGTTGCCATCATATCATTTGTGTATTTTGTCGTGAAAAGCATCGATGTAATTCTTCATTTTGTAATATGTTATAGAACGTTTCCTTAGATGTGTAAATTTCCGTTTTAGGCTTCTATCATCATTTTTATGGATTGTGAGGGTGAACCTGTACAGGAGCTCAGTGCTATTGCTATGAACAATTGGACATATCAGATTGTTAGTGTCTATCATCAACATGCCAACTGCGATCCCAATGTTGATCAATGGGCGAGAAAACACATTCATGGACTTAATCTGAAATATTTGCAAGACTATGGCTTTTCTTGTGAGAGTGCTCTTCTTATTGACTTTAAACGATGGTTAGCTGCTTTCAATGTTATACGCATCTTTTGTAATAATCCTGGTAAGGAGAGGAAAGTATTTCCCAATCTAATCATTGATGATATTTTGCTCCCACCTTGGGATAGTAGAGTGAATCAACATTATCATGAAGTCACAAAACGTTTTAAGGATTTGTGTGTTCCTATTTTGTCTGTTCGTTGTAGTAGCTACGTTCATAACCAATGCTTCTTTCCTCCTTACCTCAACACTGCCAAAGTCCTGTATGGTTATCATTGCTCGCTGTATGATAGTTACCAGCTGTATCTATTTTATCTCTTTCAAACCATTGATTTATAATGCATGCTTGTTACCATTATTCAATAAATGTTACTATGAGAAGAGTTGTTGTTTTCATGCAATGGATGGGTTAGATAAAGGGCGATCATGTCTTTCTCAAACGACTGCGGAACATTACGTTTTCATAGGCAAAGTTTAAAAGGAGCTGTTCAAGATTATGTGATAAAATTTCATAAAGATGAGACCGACATCGAAGCAGTGGTCGATGATGCTAGCACTCTATTTCTAGAGTTAATGAATACATTCTCTGATAGCATTATCATGGCGCGATTAGTTGCGAAAATTAAGTTTAGTCATTTTGGAAAGGAAGAGGTGGAAAGTCGCTCTTTCCATTTTGCTTCTTATTCAATGGAAGTGGTAGATCACCCCCAAGAATTTTTTAAAAGACATATGATAAAAATTGCTGAACGTCTTAACGCATTTAACCATCATGGTAGCAGTCTAGTGATTGAAGCGATTTCAGATATTCACATTCAACTTTCCATAAAGAAAAATTGAAAATGCAGTGGTACTTGATTGTAGCACAACTGGTTTTCGAGCTATGTCTGCTCACTCTCGAAGTATATTCCTTCTGTACATGCGTCTATTATTTAGAAAAGGCTAGCAAATTCATATCTTCAAAAAGACTTGCTATAGACATCAGTAACGGTGAAACTATGTGTTGTGATGTATGTAAGCGAAAGGATGGAAATGAAAAGCGCATCTTCAAGAGATGTAAGCATGCTTTTTGTCAACGCTGTTTCATACGTAATTGCATTCAACTTTGCCAATGTTACCACTGTGATATTGCTCATTTCGAGTGTCACTTATGTCGCAATAGTTAGTACCTATGCAAATGTGGTAAAGATAGGTTTTAGCAAAGACTAACACGGAAAATGGCGAAACGTAAAATGACGAAACGTAAAAGTCAAAAGTTTTCTTCAGCCATTCAAGCTCTCCGACGAATGAAAGCAAATCAGCGATACAATGCTATACGACATGCTAACGATAAATTCATTTGTGAAATTATTTCTCATGTGAGGAAGTTGAGGACGAAGAAATTAGCGCCAAAACAACGAAAGTTACTTAAGCGATATGCTACAAAATTGCGTTTCATCTCCAATCCTAAAGTCGCCCTTCAAAGAAAGAGGAAAACTCTAACACAAAAGGGTGGTTTCCTTTCAGCAATACTTCCAATGATAGCTCCTGCCGTGGGCAACCTATTGGGAAATATCTTTGGCTCTAAGCGTTAATTATGCAAATGTTGAGTCTCAAAGTAATAAAATGGATTTCAGACTTCAATGTGATAAAGTTCTGACTGTATCAGGTCCATCTCATGCAGGTAAAACTGTTTTCACGCTGAATTTATTGGATAAAAGAAGGGAGTTGTTTAAGGAACCTATCAATCGAGTGATTTGGTGTTATGGTATTTATCAACCGTCGCTGTTTCAGGAATTGCAAAGTCGCAACTTTATTCGACATGAAGGAATTATTCCAGTGGATAAACTTCAGTCTAATGATGTTGTTGTATTGGATGATTTATTAAAAGAAAGTAAGAATTCAAAAGATGTTACAGATATGTTTACTCGCGCAGCACACCATAAAAGGTGCTTTATCATCTATATTACACAAAATTTGTTTCCTGATGGAAAAGAAGCTCGTACACGAAACCTGAATACACACTATTATGCTATTTTCAAGAATCCGCGAGATAAAAGTCAATTTGAAATTTTAGCGCGACAAGTTGCACCCAGAGGATCAAAAGCCTTAATTGAAATTTTTCAAGCAGCTACTGAAAAACCATACGGTTACTTATTCATTGACTTTACGCAAGAGTGTCCGGAAGAATTTAGATTTCGAAGTGATATTTTGAAAACTCCCATGATTATCTACAAACTATGAGTTCTTATTCTCGCATGATTGTTATTCCTCAGGATGAATATGTACAATTGACTGCCATGCAGCAAGTAAAGCAACCTCTTGCAAATCAAATGTATAGGAAAGAAATAGATTATCAGCAAAATGTTCACATCAAAGATCCACATCGTGCTGTATTATTACAATCGGAAACTGTTGAGCAATTGAAAAACTTGAAGAATAAGATGCGTGACTCTGTATCGACTGCTACACCTTTAGCATCTCGCGCACATGCCATATCTCTTTTCAATAGTATTGAGCCCCATCTCAATGTAAATGATAGAGGAGAAATCATTACAGATGAAAATAAAGTGATTGATGCTTCACGTTATGAAGACTTGATTCAGTATGCGACACGTAGAAAGCGCCGTCAGGGCTATGTTCCACCTGGTTGGTCATACTTTCTTAAACTATTGAAAAAGCATAATGTGCCAAAATTTGCTTTGAATAATGAGACATTGAAAGAACTTGATTCAACAGTGGCTACTACTCCAATGCTTCAGACGATGAAAATGCCAACAAATTGGTTTAAGGCGTCACCTGCTACATCCCCTCCCACACTCACTAAGCAAACAAGAGGAAGAACTCGACGTAGATCTACATCGCCACTAAAACTGGTAAAAGGAAAACGTAAAACAGCTCCTCCCAGGAAATACATGTTCTCAGATTATTAATATGAAGCAGATGTGTTGCTTGCCATGTAATGAGCCGCCAGAGGTGAATGTCGTTGTCACTTGCACTTGCTGCGCCAGCTCTCATAATGAAACCCCTAAGCAATGTGAACACGATCGCAAAACCGCTAAAGCTAAATGCTGCAGTTGTTGTAAATGTAGAAAGGGAAGAAAACAAAAAGATGAGAAGGAGGAAAAAGAGTCAGTCGTCATCGACTGAACGTTTGAAGTCAATCTATTATGATGTAAAACATCCGGCAGGATTTGCATCTATCAAGAAATTATCAAAAGCGAGTGGTCTTCCACAATCACAAGTGAAACGATGGTTAAAGGGTCAGGCTACCTATACACTCCACAAACAAGCGAAAAAGAAGTACCGCACCCGCCATTATATTGTTCATGACATCGATGAACAGTGGCAAGCAGATTTGTGCGATGTTGCCTCCATTTCAAAACATAACTCGGGCAATAATTTTATTTTAACCGTCATTGATATTTTCTCGCGTTATGCGTGGGCTCAACCTTTAAAAACTAAAGAAGGGAAAGGAGTAGCAAAAGCATTCCAAACAATTTTTCGAGAAGGTCGCATTCCAAAAAGAATTCAGAGTGATCAAGGAAAAGAGTTTGAAAATCAGCATGTGACAAGATTATTTGAGAGGCATGACATTGAGTTGTTTAGTGTAAAGAGCGCTTATAAAGCTGCACTCGTTGAACGTTTTAATCGCACATTAAAAAATCGTTTGTGGCGACATTTTACTGCCAACTTGACACAAAATTGGACAAAGGTTCTACAAGATACACTCCATGCCTACAATCACTCTATCCATCGTTCTATTGGACTCAGACCAGTAGATGTAAATGCTAACAATGTAGATAAAGTGCGCGAATCATTCCAACGTAAACGCACTCATGTGAAAAGTGATGTGAAAATTGGCGATAAAGTTCGTATCTCAAAAGTGAAAAGTGTTTTTGCTAAAGGGTACCTCCCGAATTGGACAGAGGAGGTATTTACAGTATCAAGGATTAATCAAAAAGACTCTCCGACCACCTACAAGTTGAAAGATTACGATAATGAAGAAATTGAGGGTAGCTTTTACCGCGATGAGATTGAGGTAGTCACTGAAAGTGAAACATATTTGGTAGAGAAAATCATTCGATGTAAAAAACGGCAAGGTGAAGAATGGTGTCTTGTTAAATGGACTGGTTATCCTTCAAGTATGAACTCTTGGATGCGTCGTGCCGACATCTTTCATCTAAGTGATCGACAGTGATTCATGCAAAGTTGTAACTAACAATGTTTAGGGTTTGAGCTATGAATCCAACTGCCTCATTTTATTCACGACCCTCCTACGTAAGTGGTGGAGGACAAATTTACATCGGTGCTCGCCGCCAACGTGGAGGTAGCATACTTGGTGCACTGAAATCTGTTGTAGCACCTCTCATATCCAATGTCGGTAGATCTTTAAAACGAAATGTTTTAAGTAATGCCGTTGGCTTTGCTGGTGATGTTGCTAGTGATCTTTCCAGAGGTAGAAGTTTCAAGAGCAGTTTGTTGAATCGTGGGAAGGAACGCGGTTTAAAAACATTGAAGCAGACCATTGCTGGTGTTACTCAAGGAAAGAAATCACCTAAACGAATGAGAAAAGGAAGGAGGAAACATCGCGGAGCTGGTAAGGTGCAATCTTCAGTCAAAAGGCATTCACGCAAACGTCGCAGAGGCTCTAATCATTCATCAGGCGCTAAACGACGACGCTGCTATAACTTCTAATCATGGAGTGTAAAACTTCCGGTTTTTGTTTGTTCGATCAACAAGCCATACAGACAGATATTCTTAGTTCAAGTATTGTAGATTATCATCCTCGAACAGCTGAGAATGCTGGCCCCATTGAATTTGTTATTCCTGGTGGTAGTGATGACTACATAGATTTGAGTTATGCGATGCTTGATTTGAGGTTTAGAATTCAGCAAGCAGATGGAACTGCTATTGACGATGCACATAAAGTTGGACTGAACAATTTACCATTGACTACATTACTTCGCGATGTTTCTCTAACGATTGGAGAGCAGCAGGTGGAAGGTGGTCAAAGCGATTATCCCTATAAATCATATTTCACTCATGTATCGCAGTTTCATCCAGCAGCACAAAAAAGTCATATGGAAGCCATGGGATGGTACAGAGATGAAGCAGGAAAATTTGATGTTGAAACAAACAGTGGCTTTGTAAAGCGATCTGCTATGATTAAAGATAGTAGAGTATGTCAGCTATATGGTCCGCTGAATTTAGACTTCTTTAGACAGTCAAAGTTTTTACTCTGTAATACCAGCATGCGACTCAAGCTGACATTGAATAAGCCTGAATTTGCGCTGAATGCATTTGCTAAAGTTGACAATTTTAGAATTCATGTGGAAGATATTGCACTTTACATTCGTCGAGTAGTACCGAATCCAAGTGTCATTAGAGGGCATGCTGAAGGTCTTAACCGCCAAAATGCCATTTACCCCGTTCAGCATACAAAGCTTCTCACCTTTACAATTCCGAAAGATCAAAAGAGTTTCATGAAAGATGGCCTCTTTCCATCGGAAGCACCGAAGCTCCTCATGGTGGCAATGGTTGAAAATGATGCATTTAATGGTAATATAAAGAAGAATCCTTTCAATTTTAAACACAATCAGTTAAGTGAAATTGCTTTACGTGTTAATGGTGTGAGTCATCCTGGTCCACCCTACAAACCAGATTTTGCTTCGGATCAATTTATGCGCAGTTATGTTGATTTTATGGATGTCTTTGGCTTTTACAATACGGATGATACCAACGGACTGACTATGAAAGAGTTTAAGAGTGGATATACTATTTATGCATTTGATTTGACTGCTGACAGCGATATTAGTGCACCCTATCGTCAAGCGAACGTGCCTCATAATATTCGTTTGGATTTGACGTTCAAAAGAACACTACCTGAGACGATCAATGTATTAATTTATGCAGTCTTCGATTCAAATATTGAAATTACAAAGTATCGTGACGTGATTCTTCAGTATAATCGTTAATGAGTTGGTTGACTGCTGACGATATTAAGACTAAAGTGCAGCATAATGCAGACGAAGCGACGTTGAAAGCTTTCGATAATGTCTATTCACTCGATACCTTACCACCTGCAGTAAATCACTATCCCATCTTTATTGTGCTAAACACTCATTCACAGAATTTAGGCGGTGAGCATTGGAAAGCGATCTTTATTGGAGAAGACCGACGTGGTGAACTATTTGACTCTCTTGCTCAACCTCCAAATATACCAACACAGCAGTGGTTGAGAAAACATACGCGTCAATATCAGCGAAATGAACGCATACTACAACATCCACTTTCATCAACGTGTGGTGCTTTTGTACTGTACTTCATCTTAAAACGTTTACATGTATCTCGATTTGCATCTGTTATTCAAAACTTTTCATGTAATCCATCCTCTAATGAAAAAATGATTTGTAAGTTCTATCATGATTTGAAATAAAAACATCATGTTGGAAAAATTGTTTTTTATTTTACAATCCGCTGGGTACGTACATACTCAATGAGATAGTCTAGGATCATATTTGCTTGTTCATGAGATTTTAGTCCAGTAATGATCACTTTACTATTATGAAAGATTGCCACATGCACAGGCAACCAACAACTAATGAGAGCTGCAGGAAAAAGTTCGGGTTCATAACACAAACTGTAACTGCTGGTACGAATCTTCAAAAATGATAGACTGTCACTCAATTGAGTAGAGATCACCATATTGTCCACAGTCAGATTCGACATCACACACCTCTCCCTCTTCCATATCCGACGTAGTAGTCTTTGTAGCTCTAAGCGCATTGACTGCGCCGATGAATGAGAAAGGGCGCCGAGAATCTGTACAGTCCCATTTGGGAAGAGTTGAAGATTCCGTGAATTGTTCATCTTCACCACTAACATTTGAGGACGGCCCGGGTAATACTTGCTGTTTGGAAGCTGTTGGCGTAATGTTGTGAGATCGATTTTGGTGTAGAGTCTGAAGCGACGGAGAATGTTGACGATGGTGTAGCGATGGCGCTTCATGATGAAAGAATGAGTAAATTGAGCGATGTACCTTCCTTTTATACTTTTCCCAACTACCTTGATGAAATGTGAAGTTAGTATGAAGTTGGGAATGATAGAGTTGAATTCGCCGATTGTTGACGCGCAGCCAGATGCGATTTCCAATACGTGAATGTCTTTTCATATAGAAGTATTTCAAGTCCTTCATGATATGATGTAGAGATTGAAAATGACGATAAGATAAAACAAACTCTCTTCTCACATTTCCAGTTGAATCTTTGAAATAGACGTTTCGATCATGATCCGTTTCAATACGTTGTAGGGAATCTAATTTCCAACTCATGGTGCGTGGTAATCATATCTGATTAAGATTTGCATAGTAGGGCGATGAACTCACGACGAATAAATGTCATGATGGAGCGATGTATGTATCTTCTATACTTCTCCCAATTGTATTTGCGAAATGAGAAACAGTTTGCGGAATGAGAATGGTAGATTTGAATTTCATTTCTGTAATGTTGAAGCCAAACTTGATCACCCAAGGAGATGAATCTTAATGTTTCAAAATATTCCAAATCCCTCATGATATCATTGAGGTTGACAAATTGTCGCCATGTTAATGTAATTCCTCTTGATGTATGACCATGAGAATTTTTGAAATGTACGTTTCCATCACGATCAACTCTGATATATTGTAGAGAGTCCAAAATCCAAGTCTTCATGATGTTATGCAAAGTTGCAGATTAGCAATATAAAAATGTCGTTTTATCATATTTTGCTTAGCAATGCGGCTACAAAGAGATTTACTAGCAATCGAGCCGCACTCTTTTCTACTCCCATTGATCATGCACAACAGCTAAATGGGAATTGGGAAGTGGGTGTCACTCAACTTGTTTATAGCAACTGTGTCTATACTTTTGATCATGAGGTGATGACTATTAATATGAGGCGTACAGCTGCTTATCAATGTGAAAAGGGGTGCCGAGTATACATTCCACAGTGGCCAAAGAAAGATCTCTTATCATGTAAAAAGTTTATATATGATTTCTTGAATAAAGCGTGTAAACATATTGTCCAATTTACTCCGCACAATGATGATTATAATTATGTACATCATGTAGTTGAGAAAGATTGGATTGTTGGTTTAAGTCCAAGTTTAAGAAATGATTTAGGCTACCTCGCTAGCGCCTTAACAAGCTATGATAATTTTAACGTTAATTACCACATAAGTGGTCATAAACAGTTAATATATCGAGAGGAAGCTTATTATGTAGATCTTATTCCAAGAAATGAGAAGACGTTGGTGAAGAAGATTGTGATTAAGCCAAGAAAGACAAACATGACTCCTGAAACATTATTGAAGAAATTTAATTATCTCCTTCGAGTTGATGACAAACAAGTGGCAACATTGACTTATATTAAATCATCTAATCATATTGCAATAAGCAAATTAAATGATGATGATCTAGTATTAGTTTGTTCAAAAGATTTTCATCAGTTCTTACGACATCGTTCTGCAGCTGTTCATGGAAAATCTGATATGCAACATTTACCATGTGAAAGGTCAAATCAATTTGATACAGAATGGGCCGTATCTTTATACAGAAAGTGTGTAGAGCCTTTTGGTGGTTTCTTACATGAAACAAGAGTGTTGATGCCTCGCATTATTACTTCGGTTAAATTGGTTGTAGATTATTTAAATGAAGTGATTAATGAGCAACATATTTCATTTTCTGAAAAAGAAGGTACTTTGTCTCTCACTATAAATGGAAAAGGTATTGAACTAATTATGGATAAAACTCTAATGGACATTTTGGGTTTTGATCAAAATATCTTTAAAAGTGGTACTGTAACCAAAGCTAGCGCAGACATGTCGCTATCGCGTCGTATTAACTATTTTCAGATATATTCCAATATTGGTGAAGATGTACGTGTGGGAGATGTTGAAGCTCCATTGCTAGCAATGATACCATACCAGCCAAAAAGCTGCAGTATTTTATCTGAGCATACTTTCAAGAAAGTGCATTATACAAAGCTGAAATCAAACTACATCCCACAAATTGATATTGCCATTTATGATGATGCTGGTGCGTTGATTCCTTTTCATAAAGATGCTGTGACAAGTATTACACTCCATTTCCGAATGAAGAGTTAATGCAAAAGTATGCTAATATATTTTTCCAATGTGAATAATATGGAAAGTGAAAATAAGGACTCGTTTCTAATCTACTTGCCCAGTAATGCTTCTATGAATAAATTTCCCAAAAATAAACCATCAGACTATCGAGTAGAATTAAATCGGCCACTGCATTTAGAAGGTGAATGGGAAGTTGGCGTTTCTAGTATTTGCTATGATAGCAATATTCAGAATGTGAATGATTTGGAAGAAATGATATTGACTCCTCGCACCCATGATGGAATAACGATGAATAATGCATTTCAGTTCCCATACAATTTAACATCAGATGGAAAGTGGAACTATGAATGGATTCAGATAAAATCAGATTCTTATGAGCCATTTGGGAATGAGAAAATTATTAAGGCATTCAACAGTGGTAATACTTCCATCATGAAGAATAAAAATCAGAAAGCTTATGAGTTTACTATCTATCATTGGAGTGGGAGACAGTTCCTCCGCTTTCATTCTTTTACTAAAGGTCTTACGCTGAGGTTGGATAGTGAATTCTATCCACATCTTGGTTTTGGTCATGGACTACATCTAACGTCAATTGCTACTGCAAATGTTAAAAAAGTTTATTCAACTCGAATCAACAAATTTCATTATAGATTTAAAATATTTGATGAAGATGTTGTAGAATGCGAAGAACGCATCATTTTGAAAAAGCGTGGTGTTCAACCTTTATCACTTATTGAGTTAGTAAAACGATGGAATGAGACTGTGGGTAAGAAGTATGGAGAGAAAATTATGGCGGACAAAAATAAGTTGGTTATTCAGAAATATAATGACAAACTTACAGTTTATTTCTCTCCAACCTTGCGTCATTTTGTAAGACATTATACGCCTATTATTGGAAGCGGTGTGGTGTATGGTTCTCATGAATATCACACTAAAGCTGATTCAGTTAATGATGAATGGTGGGTGGACATCTATGGCGATCGCATCAAGAAAATTTACCAGTCTTATGAAGAATCTAAAGTTGCTATCAATATAATGCCGCGTCTATATCATACAGTTGAAAGCTTCATTCATGTAGTAAATCCTTATATACAACAGAAGTTGAAGCATGTGATGAAAAGTAAATATGATGTAAAGACACACCACATTTCGTTTTCAATTGAAAAACAACGCGTTGTTCTGAAACTGGGTGATGACATTCAATGTCAATTGAGTAAAAATTTGAAAAAACTCTTTGGCTTTTCAATGCTACAAACTGTGTTTGCTGCTGCGCATACGATTGGTATAGAAACACCAATGACACTTGATAAACATGAACAACACCTTTACATTCAAAGTGATTTGATTTTACCTATTTCTGTTGGCGAGAAAAAAGAATACATTTTACGTGATTTCATTCATGATAAAGACGCTTCATATGGAATAGTCGAGAAGATGTTTGAATCTATTTTCTATCATCCCGTCGTCAAACAAACTATACCCTCTATTGCTATCAAAATTACCAATGGTTTACAAGAGTGTATCCATGTGAAAGATACTAAATCCCTCGTAACTTTAGTGTTTCGGAAAACAAAGTGAAGTCATTGTGATATGTTTATTGAAATAAAAATATGTATATGAAAAAGTCTTTTCACAGATATAGGGGGAATGGGCTGACTGTAGGCATATATTCACAAGGAAGAAACGATCTCATGCGATACATAAAACAACCATGTATATCTACAAAAAGCAACATCAAAATACTGAGTTAAAGTTGATTATGTCAATACATCTCCTGAATGTGGTAGCGTGAGTTTTATTCTTTTGGGTGGAGGTATGTTTGTGTCAGGATGTCCATGTGGAAGAGATGTGTTATGTCCTATCCAACACCTCTTATCCTCCCATGCTGAAAGTGCTCGTTTCTTGAACGTGTACGTTTTCACAGTATGAACTTGAGATTTTAAGATTGTCATATTGACAAACGTTATAGTTTTATTTTTATAGGCCTTCTTATAGGACCGATGTTTCATTTTATGAACAATGGATTTTGATATACCTTTAGCACGCTTAATACTATCTGCACATTCTTTTAGTTTCATGGAATACATTTTAGGACGGAGGAGAATCATTTCATCTATTTCCTTTCCTGCTGTTTCATCCTTAAAACAACCAAGTTTGGCTTTATTCTGTATGGAATAGAGTGGATGAGTGGGATTGTAGTTAGATGTATCGAAATATTTTTCTAATGACTTACCTACTTCATTAAAATTTAAATCTTTTTGAGTGGTAATTCCTAAAAAGAAACTATCTGTATCACCACCCAGCAAGCGAACCTCTTTTACGAGAGGGCATGGTTTTAATATTTTGTAGAAGAGTTGATACATTTCAAGCTTGGAATAATCTAAAACGGCTTGCCCAATATAGATGGGTTTGCACAACTCAACTTCTGATTTAATCATTTTAACACCTACAAGATCCTCATCGATGATGTCTCTATCAATGAAAAGAGGTGATGAGGTCAATTTGTGATATTTTTGTTCATCAACGACTAGTTTGTAATTCATACGTTTTCTAACATCCTCCATGGTCTTTCCGAATAGACTATTATTCTTATATTTATAAAAATCCTTTTCAAAATTATTTTGGGCGAGTGCACGTTTTTGACTGTTACTATCTATGTAGGGTTTGAGGAAGGCTTTCTGTCTAAATTTGATAATGCGGTGAACTGACTTTAGAAGCATGCCCATTTCTAAATAGAATTTTAATATGCAGAAGTGTACGAGATAATTTTTCTTATCATATTGGGTGAGTAAAAGTTTGCGGCATGGTTTGTACCTTGGCTGTCCACACTCTGTTAAGTTATTATGAAATTGTGACATGAATGGTGAAAACATATCTTCAGTCACTTCGCCAGATTCAGGTGCGAGTGGGAAATCAGCAGTTTTATTTTTAATACTATTTGGATAAATCAAATCCACTTCAAAATAATATCCCCAATCACCTTCATCTGGAATATTCAGTATGTTTGAAGGGTTGGAGTAATACTCAAGCTCATTTTGATTTAACCAACTAAACTCGGAATGAGGTAGTGGTTTAGACAGTGAACTGCCATATAAATTATTTTGGTCATAGTACTTTAGGTGGATATGATCATCACCTACTGTTTCAGATTTTATATGATGTTTATTTACAAATGTGAGACCACCGCGTATTCCGCGCTCAAATATATTATACATCTCCGGGTCTTGTAAGAGATGAATGGTCTCACCAGTCATTTTAAAGGCTGATTTAAAGGACATGGCTGGTAGACTGACAAAGTGGATAGGATCTAATTTGTCTTCTTCTAATGCCACTCGTCGAAACTCCTGAAAGACATCAGCCAGCAAAATGACATCTAATTCTAAGTAAGCGATCATATAATCGCCAAACGTTTTACAATTAAATTTTAACCATGCCTCTTGAGCATGTTCATAGTCCTCTACTGGACAATCTTCACCCGTCAAATCGTTTTTGAATTTGTCAATGGAAGGAAGGGTTGTTTCATTTAGTTTAGACATTGAGCTAAAATACGCATAAGGAAAGACTCCTTTGCGAGTGATTATTTCATCCGTTAAGTTTGGATAGTGTTTCTTCAAAGTTTGACTATGGGGAAGAAACTTGAGATTACGAACGAGAGAAGCTAGTGACGCTGACATGAATTGAAATGAATCTAAAAATTTTATTTCGAAGAAGACTGTCTTATTTTCTTTAGTTTTATCTACTGGTACTTTTGCTGTCATTGCCATGAATTTTTCTCTCGTTTGTGCTATTACATTAAACTGCCACGATTTCATCTGGCTCAACCCTCCTTTTATGAGCATATGACTGTCATAGCCCTTAAAGTTATGAAAAATGACGGGTAGTACACGACGTCTCAACCTAAGTGAAAAGTTACATTTGGAGCAGAGTGCGTTTCTAAATTTACCAGTGATGTGATCATGATCACGCACTTTCTTAATTTTATCGTCATCAAACGTTTTATGACATTTAGGACAGGATGTGCAACTTTCAAATTTTTGTTTGTCTTCATCTGACATATGTAGTGACTTACGCTGCAATTGGGAATCATATGATTGTTGAAATTTTGCAGCTTTATCGAGAAATTCTAGAAATTTTGAAATGCAATCTTCACCTTGCCAAGTATGCATTTTGTTTTGTCTATTCCTAAAGTGGTCATGCCATACTTCATAGCAGGATATGGCTGCTGGCTTGTGGATGATATCATCAATGTAGCATTCTATGTCTGCGTAAATGACACGCAGGGGACTTAATTCGTCACCATTATCCCTATGTGAAAATATTTTATCTTTGGGCATGCGTTCCATTTGTAATTTACCTCGCTTGCACCATTCATAGTGAGTTTCAAATTTATCTTTACTCCAAAATGAGCGGATGCAGCGGTCGCATACAAAATGTTCACCTCTTTTAGAGTGCCCCAAGTGAGTGTACAAGCGAGAGATTTTGGGAATACCACAGTAGTGCCATTCCTCGCTATCATCTTGTTTTACTAATAAGAGGTTGACTACACGTTCATAACAAGTTGAACGTGAATTATAGCGGGCACCCTTCAACCCCTTCTCCCACACGTGAACGACAATTTTAATCTTATTATGTTTTTCGAACGTTTCTACATCTTTGATTTTCATGTTGTTACTATCACAACCTTCAAAGTCTAGTTCATCCTCCCACTGTCTATAGCTATAGGTGCGATCTCGATGCGCGTTGATATCATTATAGTGAAGGATGGATAGGACTGCATATTTGAAACACTGTGATTTACAATCAACATTGATGACAGCTTTCTTATTATACAACGTTTTTGGAAGTTTAAATGTGCCTCGAGCTGCATGACTTTCTAATAGGGAAATTTTGAATATGGCTGAGTCCACACCATCAAAAATGAGAGCGCTGTCGCGTTGATTGAATTTATCTACATTTGATTTTAAACATTGAATGTGAAAATTTAGCCAAGACTCGCAGTCTACAACTTCGGTTGCGGAAGAGGAAGGAACATGAAACTGTATTCTCTCCGTCACTTGACCCGTTTGAAAATCTATTTTAATATATTTTAGTTTAAGGTAGATGAGCGCCTTCATTCTAAAATTGTCTAAATTATTGAAGAGCGCTTCGATAATGTTAGAATTTTGAAGGAGCCACTCAGGAAAATCTACAATTTGAGTATTGGACTCCATGCAGTAGTCGCGTACTAAATTATTATGTGAAACATTAATGAGGGAGATGGTAGAGGTACCGTTGGTGTAGTGATCATTTGCATGCGTGTGTTGAAGTCTGTGCGAAGATCGCTGAAAGTGACTATCAAAAGAAAGAGGGCACAAATCGCAAGGAAAGGAGATGTCATCGTCAGAATCAACTTCACCTCCGGAGATTGACGCCGCTTTGCGTTGACACACACGTTGTTTGATGTGTCGAAGGAGACTGTGCTTCCTTGTAAACATATGTCCGCAGTCGGCACATTCCCACTCGTTGCCTTGCCGCGAGAGTCCTGAGCTGGAACTCACATCACCTGAAAGAGAAATCATTCTTTCATCTCTGTTCAAGCCTCAGTGTAGTGTTACAACCTACCTTGACTCAATAACTCTAAACTTTCCTCGAGAAGAGAGGGCGTTGGTGATGAAGTTGATGCCTGAAATTGAGGAAGATGCTATTAGTCACACGTTTGAGGGAGATGAGAGAGGAAATTTTCAACTTACCATTTCAACGAAATCAAGTTTAAGGTTGATACTTCTACAAGATAGAGACTTCACTCAAATTTGGAATTCACGAGATAGCAGTTCACTTGTACACCTCAAATAATAGTCAAAGAGAGAGATCGTGCGTTCGTCACTTGTATGATTCACAGATTAAATGAAATGACCTGAATGTCACTTTGCTTATATACTTTCATCCTCTTCATTCATTGGATGTTCATTCTGATTGGCTGCTTGTGTATACTTAAGAATAGGAAAATGTTAAAGTTATCATTATTCAAAGTCAGCATTTCAAAGACAACATGACAAGTCCTCCAACAACACCAAATACCGCATTGGAGTTCTCCTCTCCATATACATCAGCAAAGGTGCTCGTTACACCAAATGCACCAAGAAAGGCGAAGGTGGAGAAGACATACAATCTCGACAATATACGAAAGTTATCATTATCGGAGGAGGATGAAGAGGAGTTGCCCGACCTAACAGGCATACGGTGGAAATATTTACAATATGATGCCGAAGGGGTGATGGAGATGACCAGCAAGTCGCACTTGCATCAAATATGGGAGTGGTACACCCCTAACTCCCAACCGCGAACCGTGGCGGAGTGGGCGTACATTGAGAAAGTGAGGGACGCTGCAGAAGAACGTTTAAAGCAGCTCAACTGTTTTTGTAATCTATGTGAAGCCAGACTCTGGGACGATATTGACGATGAAGACCTTTTGAAATACATGCCATAATAAATGTTTATTTCGTATTATCTTTGCTTTCATACTGACTTACTTGAATGGGGTTTTAGTGAATAATTTAACCATGTATACTTTTTCATTTGGAAATAGTAGCACGCTTAGTCTAACTTGTAAATCTAAAAACATTTCATATGGACGATGATGGTAGATAAAATAGTGTCAAATAAATTAAGATAGCTTACACTTCTGATACAGGGATAGCAATCGACTGCGATCCATGTGTAAAGAGCTTGTTAGACTATGGATGGGCTTAAGTGGATGATTTAACCATGTATACTTTTTCATTTGGAAATAGTAGCACGCTTAGTCTAACTTGTAAATCTAAAAACATTTCATATGGACGATGATGGTAGATAAAATAGTGTCAAATAAATTAAGATAGCTTACACTTCTGATACAGGGATAGCAATCGACTGCGATCCATGTGTAAAGAGCTTGTTAGACTACGGAAGAGAGAAGTGTGTTATGTTGCGTGTGGCGCGTGAGTGTCCTCCCATTTCATTCCATTCATCAATTCGTCTCATTGATAGAGACAGGTAGAACTCATGGTTCTCATAACGTATGCAATGGAAAGTTTTAGGCAACCTTCGACAGTTGGCTAAATGTCGCCCTGGCGCGAATGCATACTACGTTGAGACAGAGGCAATCACTTGCAAACATGACGCAGAGAGGTTTAACAAGATTGACCATTGCCGAATGTCCCTTGCGGTATACATAGCTACGGGTTTCACCGCCGCCCTTTACAGGAACGCCCGTCGAAAGGAAGTATTACACCGAACTGCATTTGCAACGTTCAAGTTGACTGATAGCAGATTCAACTTAATGATAGTATTCGCCAGTCCGAAGACTGCCCAGGGCAAACCGCGAGGAGGTTCTATCATGTCTTGCCCCATGGTGGCCCTTAAGAGAGCCGATGGTTCGTTCTCGGGGACGTGAATTTGACTATTGACTGGAATAGTCAATGGGTATGACGCTTAGGTTGTCGTATACCCTATACCGCCTAAGCCGTGGTGGTGCATCTGGCACCTTTCGGATGCGAGTGGTATTCGGAGTCCACACCTCATCCGTCCAAATGATCCTCTTGATCTTCCCCTTCTTCTCATCCTCATCCCACTCGTCGAGGATGACGAACTCGGGAATGCCGTTGTCTTCATCAGTGAAGACGGGAATATTGTCGGCAGATGTCGCTTCCATCGTGACTTCAAATTGAATGAGAAGCGCTACAATCTTCTGGCTTATATAGGGTTTTCAACAATGAATTGCTCAACAGCGAATCAGAATGCTTCAGGGATAGCAATCGACTGCATAATGTTCAAGTTGACTGATAGCAGATTCAACTTAATGATAGTATTCGCCAGTCCGAAGACTGCCCAGGGCAAACCGCGAGGAGGTTCTATCATGTCTTGCCCCATGGTGGCCCTTAAGAGAGCCGATGGTTCGTTCTCGGGAGTCGTCATCCTACAGCCTACCAATTCTGCTGAGAGAGTCAAAGACTCTCTCTTTGGTAGCACTGTCGACTTCCACACTAACTGGCATGTGAGTATAGAGTGGAATGTAGCGCCATTCCGTTGGATTGACAGCAGTTGCTGTCATCGGATTGCCAATCCGAGCAAGATTGTTGTGGACTCTGTCTTGCTCCTCTAGCCTGACAAACTCCTCAAATAAATTTCGCGGCCTTAACTGCGGTCCGCGAGGAGAGCTGACTTGACTGTTCGGCGTCTGCATGATTGAAATGAAATGAAATGAGAGGCAGTGGTTTATATACCCCTCTAACGCGACGCAACGTTCAAGTTGACTGATAGCAGATTCAACTTAATGATAGTATTCGCCAGTCCGAAGACTGCCCAGGGCAAACCGCGTGGAGGTTCTATCATGTCTTGCCCCTAGGTGGCCCTTAAGAGAGCCGATGGTTCGTTCTCGGGAGTAAATTGATGGGGTGGTGAAGGCAGGCAAAGATCTGCAATGAAAATGATATGTATTAGAATAGGATATACTATCTTATTTACTTTTTCACTTACCAAGTTAGTCATCCTTAGGCAGTCTCGCGGGCTTCCTGATTGAAAATTTGTGGAGATGCCCGCGCATTCTTAGTGTAGCGTGGAGGCATTTCTTGCTCGGATGTCCATGATAGCATACAATGCTTTCGTCCAGGCTTTTATTGACGAGGACTTCGCCGGCCAGATGGTTATCCCGAATAGGGATGTGGAACTCAAACAAACGATCCTCATTCACACGTTCCCACTCATCCCTCATGCGCTCCAACTTCTCACACGCCTGCCTCTCATCACCCCGCCGAGCCACAGTCCTCTCCAACTCAACATTCCTCGCTCTCAACACACTCATCTCCTTCATCATCTCCTCAAACTTCGCTTCTGCCTCTCCCATTCTCCTCTCCGCAGCACTCGCCCTCTTCTCACACTCATCATTCTTGTCTTCCAACACTCGCACATTCTCCTTCAACTCTTTCACAACACGCCTCATACGGATATTCTCATCTGCCACCTCCTTACATTTCACCTCCTTCATTTTCAGCTCACTCAACTCACTCAACGTTCTCTCATTCACCTTCCTCAAACTTTCGTAGCGATCTACCAACAAAGCATGTGCCGCTTGCTGCGACACATGCTTCTTTTCCATGTCCTCATCCCACCGCGCCGACTGCTTCCGTACCCCACCACCCTTCACTATTGGGGAAGATGAGCTCTTCGGGGGGTCGCTAATAACAATATTGGATACCTCCGATGACGAAGAGCTCAACTTCCTCACACACTTCCTCACTCGCTCCCTATCCAAATCCACATCATCCTCATCATCACTCTCAAACACTCTCTTCCGCCACTTGTCAGCCTTCAAACCGGCCACAGCATTCTCTACCTCATTCTCCACAGCATTCCCACTAGCATTCTCCACAGCATTCCCACTAGCATTCTCAACAACATTCCCACTAGCATTCTCAACAACATTCTTGGCCTCTTTCTCCAACATTCGCTCCTTCTCAGCATTCATCAACTCCACAAATCTCAAATCGGTCACCAACCCTCCTGTACACTCACCATGCCTCCGATAAAACTCGGCCTCCTGCCCAACAACCAACAGCACCCTGCACTTCACACAGGCAACCCTATTCAGGATAACCATGTGGTCGGCCCCTGCCTTCCTTATGTGGTCCCTGAGACCGTCTCGGCGGTTGATTCTACCGCATACGCACATTTTAATATGAAATTTCTTATTTCTATCGTTGTTCACCATTTTTGCTGTCAGTACTCAGATTTCTCGTTAACTGTAAGATAATGAAATTAGTATAAGTTTTGAATCATGTAGTACAGTCATATTCCTAAAGCATTACACTTAGTCAGGAATGATAGATGTGAGTGTAGTGAGTGGCACTCGATCCCGTCGACAGCCCGAAGGCTTTGTACCGATCACTAGGGAAGTGAGAGATCTTCCCCGATACCCGCTCTTTACAGCTAAAGACATCATTGTCACTGCCCCGAAGTGGTAACAGGAACGCCGAGTCAAAGGTAGTGATCAGTAGCTGGGATCTAACCCCTCAAAGCTGCCTTAGTTAAATTTCTGATAGCAGATTTGAATGTAGTATACAGCCTAGAACATAATATCATCATTCAACATTCAACTTAGTCAACATTCAACATAATATCAACACTTAGTGAGGAATGATAGATGTGAGTGTAGTGAGTGGCACTCGATCCCGTCGACAGCCCGAAGGCCTTGTACTGATCACTAGGGAAGTGAGAGATCTTCCCCGATACCCGCTCTTTACAGCTGAAGACATCATTGTCACTGCCCCGAAGTGGTAACAGGAACGCCGAGTCAAAGGTAGTGATCAGTAGCTGGGATCTAACCCCTCAAAGCTGCCTTAGACTTAGTTAAATTTCAAATCTGATAGCAGATTTGAACTCAGGATACTTGAAAACCTTAGTCTATATGTTAAAACTTTGAAAAAACTGAAAATTAAGAATTTTTAAAAAATTCCGCATTTTACTACTCATACTACTTTTAAAAAATTTTATCAGTAGTAAAGACACTATCAAACTCTATCATACAAACTTTGAAGTAGCAAGATAGCTTGCCTACTTCAAAAGATAGAGTCCTTTGCACCCGATATCGGGAGCTCAGAGCGACGACCGTCGCTTACCTCGTCTTTCGATGAAGTGATCAGACTTACGTTGTCGGGGGTTTATATATGCTCGGAAGAAAACTTAAAATGGCTCTATCTCCGAAAGTATTCATCGTAGCGACATGCGGTTTGTTGCAAACGATTTGTCTCATCATTCTTTACAATATGACACCTGAACCATTCTCATATGACCACGGGAAGTTGGTCCGCCAGCACATGTCCATGTAACATGCCACAAGTGAAAAAATTCCTAAGTGTGAGAGCTCCAGTGTGGTGAAAATTTTGAAAAATTTAAAACTTCCGAATTTCAACCTGGGACCTTAACCAAAACATTTTTCATCAAATTTCACTGACCTGCCGCCCCCCCTCGTTCAGAGAAATTTGATGAAAAATGTTTTGGTGACGGTCCCAGGTCGAAATTCCACACTTTGGAAAATTTTCAAAATTTTACCCATACAAAGTCACTCTGACACTTAGGATTTTTTCAGGTGAGCGAGCTCCGACCTAAAATCTTGTAACCGCTCTAACTTTTGAACGAAGACAGATAGGAACAAGCCGATTCTTTCACTGTATTTGTCTCACTCTTAGCTTTCAAACGAGCTATTGCACGACAAAATCCGTCCACTAGAACCAAAGTCAGAAGATTGCTGTCGGGGGGGGGGTCAGTGAAATTTGATGAAAAATGTTTTGGTGACGGTCCCAGGTCGAAATTCCACACTTTGGAAAATTTTCAAAATTTTACCCATACAAAGTCACTCTGACACTTAGGATTTTTTCAGGTGAGCGAGCTCCGACCTAAAATCTTGTAACCGCTCTAACTTGTGAACGGCTGGTCCGATTGACTCGCAACAAAAAATGTTGTCGAGCAGTTTTTTCTCCTCTTTCAAACGAGTAGCTGTAAGACAAAATCCGTCCACTAGAACCAAAGTTAGAAGATTGTTGTCGGGGGGGGGGGTCAGTGAAATTTGATGAAAAATGTTTTGGTGACGGTCCCAGGTCGAAATTCCACACTTTGGAAAATTTTCAAAATTTTACCCATACAAAGTCACTCTGACACTTAGGATTTTTCAGGTGAGCGAGCTCCGACCTAAAATCTTGTAACCGCTCTAACTTGTGAACGGCTGGTCCGATTGACTCGCAACAAAAAATGTTGTCGAGCAGTTTTTTCTCCTCTTTCAAACGAGTAGCTGTAAGACAAAATCCGTCCACTAGAACCAAAGTTAGAAGATTGTTGTCGGGGGGGGGTCAGTGAAATTTGATGAAAAATGTTTTGGTGACGGTCCCAGGTCGAAATTCCACACTTTGGAAAATTTTCAAAATTTTACCCATACAAAGTCACTCTGACACTTAGGATTTTTCAGGTGAGCGAGCTCCGACCTAAAATCTTGTAACCGCTCTAACTTTTGAACGAAGACAGATACGAACAAGCCGATTCTTTCACTGAATTTGTCTCACTCTTAGCTTTCAAACGAGCTATCGCACGACAAAATCCGTCCACTGGAAGCAAGCCGTCCAGGGGGGGGGGACGTCAGCCGAAAATTTTTTCTCTCCGATTTCGCTGGAAACATCCTTCCTAACCCAAAATTTCACGTAGATTCCGAATCTGGCCTCCGTTTTCTCATCCGATGCTTCGTTTGGGCGCTACACACCAAAACGTCCCAAATTCTAACTCTGTCGTTTTTCGAAAAATGTTGAAAATTTTTTCTCACCGATTGCCTTGAAACTCACCCTACCGATGCAGAATTTCACGCTGAATCCGAATCTGACCTCCGTTTTCTCATCCGATGCTTCGTTTGGACGCTACACACCAAAAACATCACACACTATAGCCTCAAGACTAATCCTGGCGGTCGCCCACGTCAACCTAGACGGTCGCCCACGTCAACCAGGCGGTCGGACCAACTCACCCGAGTCTCACACTCTGTCGTTGCAGGGGGGGGGACGTCAGCGAACATGTTGTGAACGTGGACCCACCTGGCCGGCACACCACGACAGACCACAACCTCTGTCGTTCCAGAGGGGGGGGGACTCAGACACGAAGCACCACGGCGGCCGACCACGACACTCTGCCGTGCCAGAGGGGGGGGGGACGCAGCGATGGCGGCCATCTTGCGCGGTCCAGAAGTGGAGTTTTGCTTACTACTGGTGTCACATCTTTTTTCAAAAACTTTTGCCACAGATCTCCAACGAGCACTGTTTTCAATTCAACACATACATTAATTAACTCGCTATTAATAAGAGTCTATGCTATTCAATTAATTTGGTTGCTCTAGGCCTACCTATTAACCTTTTGCTGCATGAATTATTTGTTGTCTGTATAGGCAGTCAAAATGTTTTCTGTAAGCCGCAATATGCATAAAAGGGTTAAATAAAGACAATTAAATCTCTCGACAGCGTTGCACGTTGTACTTAGTCTAACTGGTTCCCAATTGTGATTGGATTACTTCATATTCATTTTCATTGCTATGGAATATAATTATTTAGTAATTCACTAATGAATTATTCAAGACTGTAATTTATGATTCAATGAAATCAAGAACACATTGCATTGTATTTGTTACAGTCACACAGATATAATATCACTGCAGAATCAATTATATCCAAATATCAGACGACTTCTTCACGACAAGAATATTCTGTACATCGAAGGCGCTGAATTCAATGACATTCCTATCTGTTTCTAAAGTTCCCAAAAAAGTAGAGTCATGTTTGAAACTGCTGAAAAGCTAAAAGCAAGACGTCTGCCACTTTTCTTTAATTGAATTAAGACTTCGGGAATATCCACCACCTGAATTAACTTTCTTGTAGGTACCTTCCATTATCGAATTTATTTTTGTCGGGTTGTTTGAAAATTCGAAGTACTGGGCGACAGTGCAATTTGATCCTTAGTATCAGTGAAGTATTAATGCGTTTGTGTTTTGTGTGTGGCTGTGCGTGGCTCTTGTGTGTGGCTCTTGATCTAATGAAGGACAGTCCATTTCCTGGGGCCTGGAAGAGGAACGTAACAACAATGAGGGGGAATCCGAAGCAGAAGAGGATTCAAGGCGAACAGCTAAATCTCTGGTCACCTTCAAAAGAGATAATTCGACTGTCAGGAATGAAATTATCATGAGTGCATCCGAATATCTGTCTCAGAGGCTTGATGATGAGCAAGATTCTGTTATTGAAGACATTCAGCAACTGATTGACTCGAGAACAGACAAAGACACGATTGCAGCAACAAGACAAGCAGTGAAGAACCTGCTTGGATAGGCAGCAGTTCGCCAGTACTCGGAAGAGGTTATTGGTTACCTTCCATCAACGAAACTCCCGATTACCATCAAGGTATAACGATAACGCAGCAAAACTGTACTACCTCCTGCAAATATCCATAGAAGTCATTTTCCAAACTAGTGCAGTCATATATTGCACTATTCCTACACAGCTGCGGACCTGAGCGAGCCGCATCATGCCATACAATATTCTAAAGCTGTAAATGGACTCTGCGAGACACATTGAACAGCAAATATTTTCCAACGCCATGAACGGTTGGGAGCGGCAACCTTTGACCTGCAGTGGCAAAATTCCTACAGAAGCAGGACCGCAGGAAACGGAAACCGTCTGACTTGTACATGAATCGGATATTGTAAAGCAGCTTTTGAAAATGACAAACTCCAGGCCATCATCTAAAATGTCTTCGTGTTCATAACTGAGTACCTAATGACGAAGTACCTAGTAAAGTACATCATAATTGATATGTAACATGATGCTCGTGTTTCAACTATCAATAAAGATATTGAAAAAATCAAATTCTTATTTTCAAATTCCGCAAGTCAGTTATGTTGAACGTATCTTTCACGAGGCAAGCCTCGATATACGTGGCTGCAACGTACAATCTCTACGTCAGTATATATAAAAAGGAAGTTAGATTCAGCATGAATATTCTGTAGGATTCTATAGTTTATCAACACCATGAACAACATCATCGTCAAAGCACATTTCTTTCCTAATGAAATTCGACGATTGTCCGTTGATGCATCGGCTTGTTCCAGCTTCGATTTCATGCGGCAAAGGTTGTGTAGCACTTTCAATTTGGCACCTGAGGAGCCGATTATGATTGCATGGAAAGGTAAGAGGAAATAGTCATAGAGATGTCTGATAAAAACTGAGTTACTTGCATCAATGAATAGCTTATTTTATGCATGCTTCTTAATTGCAAAAATAAGTTATCGTCTAAGTTGAACTACATTCTATGTAAGACTGATGATTGCATTTATTTCCAATCAACTTACATGTATCTGACTGCTAACATTAGCCAGCAATAGACAGGAGGTCGACAATGTTATGAGGCGCAATTAATTAATTTTGACTTCGACATTGGGGTTCGACACCTCACAAGTTGGTAGCTACAACTACTTGATTTTAACTTTAATTTAAGTTTTTTGTCATAAGATTAACTAAAATGAAGACACGTGCGCAATATTAGGAAGTTAATCGCAACTTACAACTAATTATGGAAAATATTTCTCCAATTAAACCTTCCTTCATTTTGATTTTCATTAATACTTTGAAAATATAGTGTAGGGGAACCAATTAGGGCCTCCTACATTGAATATCTCCTCTAGCTTTATAGAAGTTTTCATTGAGTGCAATGGTAGAAGTTCAACTAGAATATCTGAAGTACTGTCGTGGTATTAATTCCATTAAATCGAGCTTGCAGTGTAGCATCTTCGATAATACATTTTGCATCATCCTATGGTTCATGTGAAGGTACCTAATGAGGTCCATGTTTAAATTGTGTGGATATATGAGCAACTAAACACTCAGGAAGCTCCGTTTTAGATTATAAATGTTAATACTTATGTTGATACAGGTGTGAGTAAAGCTTCAATAGTCAAGTTTTTGGAATGCTTTAAACCAAAACAACATGATGTTTTTTGTCTCTTCAGTTCAAGTTTTATTCTTCTGTTATTTGAGCATTTGCTGGCGCTTATTTCTAATTGAATAAAGTAAGATATGTATTTGCCGCCAAACCTCAAGGCTGTTTTGATGTGCAAAACAAATCACCTGCAATGTCTATAGACCTGAAAGCTTGTCAAGTTGAATGTTTACATCATACATGTACTACTCATATATTATTCTACTCAATAAGATTGTATCATACTCATCAAATACTGGAACAAAATTACAGCTTGAAAATGTAGCACACTTAAAAAGCACTGTTAAAAATCACTGTCTGAAAAGCATGCTTATATCCACGATTATGAAAAACTGTTTGAACACACAAACTAAAAACATGCTTAACAAGGTTTTGCAAGCATGCTGAATTATTATAGAGCATAAAACTCATAATTGAAGTATGGTGCTTAAAAAACATTTTAAAATCCAATGTCTTGAAAGAATGCACAAAAGACATTGTCTAAACGGCTATGCACATCACGCTTTTTAATTAGCCCCAGGTGTGACCAGTGAAGTAACTTAATTTATTGTATTTTAGTAACACCATAATTTGGTCGTTTCTGTCTGTAGCTCATAATATGAGAAGGAACATCAGAACACACAAATAAAGCAGAGGTCTTTATCATTCTCTTCCATCAGTTGAACAATACGCTAAGTTTAAATAAACTTTATTCAATTGTGATGAACATATTTGATTGGTTGGAAAAACGCAGTGCATTATCAAAAAGTACACATGAAACAAATAACTGCAGCAAAGAAAATGTCGCGTTTCCATGCAATGCATGGATCAGTTCTTCTCCTGCAGGTATTTTCAAATTCAATTTCAAATTCAAAATTATGGGGATGTTTAATAAATACGCCATCAATAATTGGCTCCTGGCAAGGCCTTTCTGAAAATCCCGATAAGTTATAGATCATCAAGAGATAAATCATAAGAGATCTATCATGTCACAGTCCTTCAGTGCGGCGGCAATTACGCAAAATGTGGGCAATGATAAGAAATGAACTGATGCTTTCTACATGCAATCACATAATTGCTCCACATGAGGCCCATTTTTAATCAGTATCGTCGCAAGCTTAATTAAATGAATTCAATCAAAATTACTGTATTTTAGTAACACCAAAAGTAAGTGTAAATTGGAGAATCATAAATATTGATTTCTGCCAAAATGCATAGGTTGATCATAGGCTCACGTATGATTTGTCATTTAAAACATGAAAAATGAAAGCTGGTTTTCGTTATGAGCATCTCACCAAGGAAGTGCTTTAAGCTATTTAGAAACTGCCTATCACGTATTTTCCCATTCCATTCCCATAGCAAGTACACATTGATGACAAAATGCTTACACTGATAGGCCTACTTCTTTTTTATAGACAAATCATCAGACAGATCAGACAGATCATTCCATCGCCTTCCGAACAAACCAAAGCATCAGATGGTGGAGACAAACAAGAAAGTAATGTCACCAAAGTGAACGACAAAGAACAACAACCTCAGAGCTCTCAAAAAGCCGATATGGACACTTCAGAGACCTGTATTCCTCCACATGTTGCACAAGCACGAGAGTTGATGCTCCGCATGGGCTTCAAGGATGATGGAGGATGGCTGACTGGATTATTGTCCGTTATGGACGGAGATATCGGAAAGGCGCTCGATGCCATCAAAGTGAAATCAGCATAGATGACAATTCAACTGAATTGACTGTCACAGATATTACATTCAGTGTGCTATGTAGACATGTGCTGCTACTGTACCGGTACATGTAGACTGTATCTCTCATTGTTTAAGAAGCTGTTTTGTATCATGAGTTAATTAAAGCTTGTACATTCCAAACTATGAAGACTTTCATTTTTAATCATAAGGATCCATACATCTTCGTGTAATTTATGATCTACAAGCTTGTATGTACACTGTCCTTATTTATGCTCTATAAATAAAAAGAGCTGCGAAATTCATTTAGATCTATTAGCATGAGGCCTTTCGTCCGATCTCAACGGGTGCAAACTTTGCACAGAAACACATCTTACATGTAGATTCAAACTTTGATATAAAATGTGAATCATTCATAACAGATACTTCGGAAAATATTGAGATATCCTTATACATGAACATAATAGAAATCAAAGAAAATTATAATAGATATTAAAATCTCTCATTATCAAACGAAGGAGTCCAGATCTTTGTGCTCAAAGGGATTTTATAGCTATTGTTTTCCTTCTGTGGTTCATTTCTTCCTTTTTTCATTTTTTGTGATATACATATATATGAGTGTAAGACCACTGTAACACGTTTGTAGCAATACTTTATTTTTCAGAAACTATGGAAACTATAACACCAATATAGAAGTGCAGGCGTGCCTTCTTTCTTCAGAAGGCACGCTCACTGCTAAGAAGACACGCTCACTCTTGAAGGAATTCGCAGTCCACATTTATTAAATCGGCATCCGCCTTTGTGTTTTCGTAATCCTATACGGATTCTGTGAGCTCTTTCATTTTGCAGTCCAAGCATGGTTGGACGGTGCATAGTTTATATCTTACAGTATTGTTATGCTTTGATTTCTATTATGTTCATGAATAGGGATATCTGTATATTTTCCTAAGTATCTGCTATGAATGATTCACATTTTATATCTAAGTTTGAATCTACATGTAAGATTTGTCCAAATTTACCACCCGTTGAGATTGGACGAAAGGCCTCGTGCTAATAGATCTTAATGAATTTCGTGGCTCATTTTATTTATAAAACATCAAAAAGGGGATTCATTTTTTTAAAAACCTATTTATGCATCAAATAGATTATATATCTTATATTCTACTGCTGTTTAAGCTAGTTCTACGAACGAGGTCAAATAGTGTCATGAATTCAAAGTGGATAATGATGATTTAAATACATGTAGATAGGCCAGTTAATGAAGCATTCATCTCCATCCAGTATGAAGCATGCTCTTTCTTATTCGGTGCTTCACCACAGCAAGGAGATGTTGTTTCCTGATGTTTCTTCATGGCTTCGAAAGCTCAATAATATTAGATGTTATGAACAACTCAAGAACGGAAATGCTTGCATGCATCGGAGATTATCAGAAAAACATATAAACTTGCAAATATGTGTCTATCCAAGCCATAAGGTCGTTTATAAGTAGCATTTAGGTAGTTTGCAAAATGGGAGACCAATCGCAGTCAACAGTTGACTGCAAGAGAACGGAATGTCATTTATCCTTCGTGTTCATGATCGAAAATAAATAGATGCTCGTACATACATTTATTCATGCATTTAGCATGATGATTGATGATGATGCATATCTATTTATTCTGAGATTTAGACAAATTCGTTTACACAGGAAGAATAAACACACAGCTTGTTAATTGCTATCTCCGATGTGCTATGACTTGATAAGAAAATCATACATTACGAAATCCGAACAAATGTTGACAAAATATAAATTTGACAACTGTGTACAAGACTGCTCATCATTTTTTTGGTGGGATATTTTGCATTCCAGCAAAAAATTGAGAAAAAGGTTGGTCATGAGAAAATGGAAAAGATAACCTAGCACAGTTAAGCACAAATTTTATCAAATATTCAAATTAATCAATTGTCAACTGGCAGGACGGAATTTGACCGACAGTTCAGTGGTTCGACTTTAATAGGCGGGGTTAAAGGGTGATGTTTTGGCTTTGTAAGGCAATATCTTGTCAGTAAGTCAACCAGGACAATATGTGAAGTAAAGAGAAGGTCTAAAATAGATGGAAATTGCACCTTTTTGGGTCGATCTTGGTTGAATGATATGCAATACTCAAACTTTTATCTATTATACAATGACAACCACGTGGATTGTGCGATTTCCGTTTATTTATATATATTCACATACCAAACAGACAAAATCAAAGTTCATGTTTTGGAGCCAATTTCTAACGTGAATATCGGGATCACGAAGCAGACGAAGGTCACCTACCAAGGAAACTGTAGACTCCACATTGCGATCAGATGATGCTCTACTGCTTGAGCTAGATGACCACAGGCACAATAATTTCCATTTATTGCTGTATGTTTATTGATTAAATAAGCAAATTAGACTGGGAAACGATCGGTAATGAGAAGAAAAACATTGAATTACAGCAAGCAAAAGACAAGAATGATTCCAATAAACAATGGAAATTATTAACTACCAAATCATCTAGGCAAACGACTACTAATGTCTTACAATGAGAAGATTATTTCAAAGATGGCATTTTAAAAATGGATTCAATATGCAATATCAAATAATGAAACAAAAATAATACCCGACCTTTTAGAGCAAATGGGCCATTCATTGATTCTCATATTTCCATTTCCGAAATTATACAAGCAATAAGAAACACGAAAAGTTTAATATCAAGATAAATTTGTATACAAAGTGCTAACAGGATACTATATAGTGAAATACAATATATATACGTGTATAGTGAAAGGCGAAATACTATTAGAACATTTTTGATAGAATTATTGAAGTAAATGATATACCATGGATAAATAAGTCGTTAATACCAATTTATAAAAAAGGTCAATAGCAAAACATCAATTAGGTGAATTCATATAGATGTATCACGTCATCATGCAGTGATAAAAAATTTACCTCAATATTCAATAATCGCATAAATCAATGCACAGATATCAATAACGTCATTCACACATGTCAAGTCAGATTTCAAAGAGGAAATTCTATATTGAAGGAAATTATGCAAATTTATAAAAACTAGAAAAAATATATTTGCTTCATTGATTTATCGAAACTCTTCGAATCCCTATCTAAAACAATATTGATATGAAGACCAAATTGCCTGTTACCTGATAAGAAAATCTTGAATATTATGATTAAATCAGTAAATTTAAATCAGTTTAAAGCACTGTTCACGTAGATGAAACTAGAATGAAACCTGCGCCTTTCGAATTAAAAAATGGAATACCTGATGGTGATCATTAAACCACAACTTATTTTTGCATCTAAATGACCTTTGCATTTTATAGAAGAAAGCATTTTTAGATCCAATAAAAATTGGATAACTTGAAATATCATGCCTTACATATGCCGATGATATCCTTCTTATAAGTGAAAGCGAGATAGGACTAATAGAACAAATTGAAATTGTTGGTCAATACTGTTCAGAAAACAATCTAAAATTGAACTATAGCTAAACCACAGAAATGACGTTAAATGCTAAACATAGCAAAGGTAGCATGCAAATTGAAATATTAGATAGCAATTATGATAATTAATAATGAAAAGTAGTGAAAATCATTCTTTGCAAAGCGTGCATCATAAAAACAGAAATCAAGAGGTCATGATTCGTCAGTAAGCAACTATGAAGTAATCAGCAGTATTAAGTAGCATGTCTACAATATCTGTTGCACAGAGAAACACAAAAGGGAATAAATGACGATTGTCGTAGCAGAAGAGCGCTCAGAAAATTCATGATAGAACATAGGCTAGAGATATCATGATAGCCTCAAAGCAACAGGTTGCCTTCGCATGTCGAGTGGAGTGAAAGTGGTGCGCTCGCACAAATCTCCACATACTATGCGATGAGAACGTCTCTGGATTCTCTTCAATTTGAGCGCATTCCTCTTATTGAGTCCGAGGATTACAGGAGCATTGTATTCAAGCGTCGATAAAAGTTGCATTTTAGAGAAATATCAGGTCTTTGGTTGAAAAGTGTCGTTCAACTCTCTTCAGGAGATATAGACGTTGACTGCCACAAATGTCAGTCCTGGATGACAGATCAATATCAGTGTCATCGATAATTAGTACAACTAAAACAATGTCATCTCATCTGCATATTTTGAAAGTAAGTTATTGGGATTCTGCGATCTCAGGGAGCTCACATGTGTAATATATTTACATTGTGTTTGAAAAAGCAGCATTTGCCAAAAGTGTGTCTAAAGTGATGTTTAATGAATGCCCGTCGAAATTTCCCTAATTTGCTAATTGCAAACCATAAAAGAAAGTTTCTGGGTAGGGATGGAGATGTTAATGATCAAAAAAAACTTTCATGGTGCAAATTGTCAAAAGTCTACGCGCTATCGAAAGTGATATCCAAAGCTCCACTAGTTTCGACCCCATCAAGAATAGACATAGTAAAGTAATGTATACATATATTAACGTGAGTTGTAGAATGCGATGGTCGAAATCCAAATTGATGAGGCCCAACTTGTCAGCAGCCTTTGGAAACACAGGTAAGATAGATATTGGTCTATAGTCTGTGCTTTCGGAAACTTGCATTTTGGGATCGGGGTGACATTGGCTAGCTTCTACAGGTTTGGAACCTTCTTCTACTCCATAGACAAACCTATCAAATGAGTGATGGGACCTGACAGTTCTAAACACGCCTCCTTCAGTTACCGAAGGGGCATATCGTCACTGCCTGCTGACTTCCTTCCATTTGAGACAAGAAGGATCATTAATATAGTGTTTCTGAGTTTTTGATTTTTGAGTACAATTTTTGTGTGTATGAAGATGATTGCTGAATGGTGATCGAAAAATTTTGTACATCTTAACATAAAATAGTAATTGACATCTTTGAAATTCCTCACTCTTTTCAACTCACAAATATTAATTATATCATGACTAGTCAGGGCATCTTCCAAGGATCATGAATGTTTTGTTAGCATTCACATCGATATGCCAGGGACCATCATCGTTATGAATGATATCTTTGATCTGTGACATTCAGGAGAGTGTGAAAAGTACGATGAAAGTTCTAAATTTAGGGTTTAGCAAAACTGATTGAAGGCCAGAAAGGAATAACTGATTTATTGCAAACCATGTTCCAGACTTTCTAAAGTCCTTTGCATTTACTTCGGACACATGTGATCCATGCTCGTTTGGCTGCCTCAAGTTCAAATTGAGCTTTTTGACGATTATGTTTGTAGAGGTGATAATTCCTGTGCCGAAAAACAAAGTACCGCATGTTCACGAGAAATTTGAGTTTAGGCGTAAACCAAGGCTTGTCATTGTATATCATCTGAACAACATATTTTGGAATCGATTCTATAGCTTTGAGAACAATATCTTGGATTATCAATAGATTCTTCCAGTCGATAGAAGTGATGCCAAGGAAATTGTCTTAGACGTTCTCTAAAACTGAAATGATTGCTATCTCGATACTCAAACGCCATCGACATATACATGTACATCTATATCAGTATGTTTCAATTTGCTGTCATGAGAAGGTTTTAACACAACAGTGCTGTGATCGGAATTTCCAACAGGAGCCTCTACAGTTACGGGATTGATATCAGGAGCAGGAAAATATAAATGATGAAGAGGTTCTCTCACTAATGTCTTGTCTAATCAGGCATCTTTAAATGTGGGTCTCTAAATAACAACCTCTAAGGAGCTTTCCAGATCAACAGAAGTGAACTTATTGAAGTCTCCCATGACCAAGAAGTGCGAATAACACGATAATCACATGTATCGACGATGAATGCATTCACTTCCTGTAATTGAAGTGTACTTGAATTCGGAGGAACGTAGATGATTAGTAGTAAAATATTATAATCAGTCAGGTGAATGGCCAAACATTCAATACCCACAGGTATCTGCAATAAGGTGAGGAGTGTGAAACGAACACCTTATAAAGCGGAAACTTCACCTCCTTTTATGCACTCCATCCGCACGATCTTTACGGCATAAGAAATAATTCATGATATGAATTGCATCATCACAGATGTTTCCATCCAGCCATGCTTCACAAGGAGCAAGGATTTGAGGATTCTTCAAAGAAGCAACTACAGATAGATAAGTCGTCGATTTTGGGGCGAAGAGACTCGCGCGAAAGACTTGCGTTGATTAATAAGATATGTGGAGCAGCAGGTTTAAACATTGAAAATCTCAGTAAAATGTGTAATGTCTTTGTGCAAGATGAAAGAATTTCGATCGATATGGTAAACGAATTTAGCCATTTAGGAACATAGATCTCAAATAGCAATAAATAGCATATTGAATATTTAACATGGTGAATGGTGAAAAGTATTCAACAGAAAAGAAATTGGGACATGTCGGAGGAAATATAGTAGACAACACATTTGAAACATTGGTTTTGTCAGAAATGAAAAATGGCTCCCAATTTTGTTTCTATAATATACTGAATAATCTGAATAAAGTTCAATTTCGGTTTTATAAGAACCATTCCCATTTAGTAAAGACAACTGAGTATTATTGTCTTAGAGGTGAATTTGGAAATCTCCCTGTAGAATTTCATTAGTACAAATCAGCTGTAAATTTATGGATAAGAATAGTTTCTAAAGAGGAACGTACTATGACAAAACGAGTCATTCAGGTCATGACTATTTGTATCGCTACATACATGAAGGCCTACACCAGATACACAAGATACAGAATATATAGGCTTTCATTCAGGCAAAAAGAGAACAACTCTAGCAGATTCCGTCATGCGGCACCTATTTTGCATTAATGTCGTCCAGTGAAGTTTCCTCAGAAAACACTCTGATATGGAATATTTTGTTTTGGCCTACAACTTAATATGTATACAACTCTTTCAAACCATGAGTGAGCGAGAATTGCCAGGCCTTAGATTTATACGCTGATTGAGAGTTGGACTTGAACATACACCCAAAGTAGCTTTTCTGACTATATCCCTGCACTGCATATTTCACGACTTTCTATATATCTTGCATATCAACATCACAACATCTCATAGAGATGCGTCAGGCGATTGCATTATCGTCGTCTGTAGTTGAATGGCAACAGGGATGCTATTTTTGGAAGCAACTAATTAATCAAAGAACACGTGGAGGCAACGTCACTGCGCTGCGATGGATTAGAGAGTTCTGGATAAATTCCGTAATTCATTTCTGTGGAACGTATCTTTCACGAGGCAAGCCTCGATATACGTGGCTGCAACGTACAATCTCTCCGTCAGTATATATAAAAAGGAAGTTAGATTCAGCATGAATATTCTGAAGGATTCTATAGTTTGTCAACACCATGAACAACATCATCGTCAAAGCACATTTCTTTCCTAATGAAATTCGACGGTTGTCCGTCGATGCATCGGCTTGTTCCAGCTTCGATTTCATGCGGCAAAGGTTGTGTAGCACTTTCAATTTGGCACCTGAGGAGCCGATTATGATTGCATGGAGAGGTGAGAGGAGATAGTCATAGAGATGTCTGATAAAAACTGAGTTACTTGCATCAATGAATAGCTTATTTCATGCATGTTTCTTAATTGCAAAAATAAGTTATCGTCTAAGTTGAACTACATTCTATGTAAGACTGATGATTGCATTTATTTCCAATCAACGTACATGTATCTGACTGCTAACATTAGCCAGCAATAGACAGGAGGTCGACACTGTTATGAGGCGCAATTAATTAATTTTGACTTCGACATTGGGGTTCGACACCTCACAAGTTGGTAGCTACAACTACTTGATTTTAACTTTAATTTAAGTTTTTTGTCATAAGATTAACTAAAAAACTTACACGTGCGCAATATTAGGAAGTTAATCGCAACTTATAACTAATTATGGAAAATATTTCTCCAATTAAACCTTCCTTCATTTTGATTTTCATTAATGCTTTGAAAATATAGTGTAGGGGAACCAATTAGGGCCTCCTACATTGAATATCTCCTCTAGCTTCATAGAAGTTTTCATTGAGTGCAATGGTAGAAGTTCAACTAGAATATCTGAAGTACTGTCGTGGTATTAATTCCATTAAATCGAGCTTGCAGTGTAGCATCTTCGATAATACATTTTGCATCATCCTATGGTTCATGTGAAGGTACCTAATGAGGTCCATGTTTAAATTGTGTGGATATATGAGCAACTAAATACTCAGGAAGCTCCGTTTTAGATTATAAATGTTAATACTTATGTTGATACAGGTGTGAGTAAAGCTTCAATAGTCAAGTTTTTGGAATGCTTTAAACCAAAACAACATGATGTTTTTTGTCTCTTCAGTTCAAGTTTTATTCTTCTGTTATTTGAGCATTTGCTGGCGCTTATTTCTAATTGAATAAAGTAAGATATGTATTTGCCGCCAAACCTCAAGGCTGTTTTGATGTGCAAAACAAATCACCTGCAATGTCTATAGACCTGAAAGCTTGTCAAGTTGAATGTTTACATCATACATGTACTACTCATATATTATTCTACTCAAATTCCTGATGGAACCTTATTTCGGAACCTTCAAATTCACCGTTTTGGCAAGCCAAGAGTAGACAACATATGATTGCTGGTTGACTTATATAAATCTACTCTCGCTTTGAATAAAAATTTGCCTAACAAGAATATAGTATGATAATGATTTTCCTATCAATAAGATTGTATCATACTCATCAAATACTGGAACAAAATTACAGCTTGAAAATGTAGCACACTTAAAAAGCACTGTTAAAAAGCACTGTCTGAAAAGCATGCTTATATCCACGATTATGAAAAACTGTTTGAACACACAAACTAAAAACATGCTTAACAAGGTTTTGCAAGCATGCTGAATTATTATAGAGCATAAAACTCATAATTGAAGTATGGTGCTTAAAAAACATTTTAAAATCCAATGTCTTGAAAGAATGCACAAAAGACATTGTCTAAACGGCTATGCACATCACGCTTTTTAATTAGCCCCAGGTGTGACCAGTGAAGTAACTTAATTTATTGTATTTTAGTAACACCATAATTTGGTCGTTTCTGTCTGTAGCTCATAATATGAGAAGGAACATCAGAACACACAAATAAAGCAGAGGTCTTTATCATTCTCTTCCATCAGTTGAACAATACAGTAAGTTTACATAAACTTTATTCAATTGTGATGAACATATTTGATTGGTTGGAAAAACGCAGTGCATTATCAAAAAGTACACATGAAACAAATAACTGCAGCAAAGAAAATGTCGCGTTTCCATGCAATGCATGGATCAGTTCTTCTCCTGCAGGTATTTTCAAATTCAATTTCAAATTCAAAATTATGGGGATGTTTAATAAATACGCCATCAATAATTGGCTCCTGGCAAGGCCTTTTTGAAAATCCCGATAAGATATAGATCATCAAGAGATAAATCATAAGAGATCTATCATGTCACAGTCCTTCAGTGCGGCGGCAATTACGCAAAATGTGGGCAATGATAAGAAATGAACTGATGCTTTCTACATGCAATCACATAATTGCTCCACATGAGGCCCATTTTTAGTCAGTATCGTCGCAAGCTTAATTAAATGAATTCAATCAAAATTACTGTATTTTAGTAACACCAAAAGTAAGTGTAAATTGGAGAATCATAAATATTGATTTCTGCCAAAATGCATAGATTGATCATAGGCTCACGTATGATTTGTCATTTAAAACATGAAAAATGAAAGCTGGTTTTCGTTATGAGCATCTCACCAAGGAAGTGCTTTAAGCTATTTAGAAACTGCCTATCACGTATTTTCCCATTCCATTCCCATAGCAAGTACACATTGATGACAAAATGCTTACACTGATAGGCCTACTTCTTTTTTATAGACAAATCCATGCATTGCACATAATTAAATTTCAATTTTCTTCTAGGATGTCGAAATGAAACTAAAATTCAAGCAATTATGATATCTGTTAAGAAATGCATTTGCCTCATTTCTACCTCGAATGACGATTATGATATCATGATATTATAAGGAATTAATAATATTGTTATTATGAATTAAATTATGATATTAATGCACTACGGAAGATATTGAGACATTTTTAATGATTTTGAAAGGGAAAGCAACACGGAAAGGTGAAAATTTTAACATAAACATTGTCCGTTCTTAGAAATGCACTTTAAGAGGATTTAATAGATGTGGATCATCCGCTTGCATTTGGAAACTATGTCAGAAGACACTTTGTTGCTACAACAGAAATGCAGAAAGTGGCGTGAATGACGTCCATGGTTTTTACTTAACACGTAAAGTTGACCAAATTACGGGAGATCATCTTCATACAGCAAAAAATGCTTTTGGTTAGACAAGACTCCTGCTTTCAGGGTTACAAAAGTGCTACCTACACTCTCGTCCAATTCCACTAGTTTACAAGAATCGTTAAATTTCAAATATTATGACAGTTGGTTGAATACAATGGGATCTATGAAAATTAGAAGTTTCTTGAGGGATATATTCTATGAATAGAAGGTGCACATTATGTTTTTCCAAATTGAAATGACTGCTTGATATGAATCACTCATATACATTTTACTCAATACATTTTACCTCTTTGTAGATTCCGAAGGAGATCTCATCACAATTTCCAGCAATGAAGAGATGATCGATGCCGTAAACAGTCGTGTTGACGATCTCCTTCGTCTGTTCCTGACCTCACGGAACACATCTCAATCACCACCTCCATACGATACTACTTGCCCTCCTTGGGCAGCTGCAATGCGACCACGGATGCATCCATTCATGGGAATGCGTCCTTGGGGATGCAAGAAATGGGGCAAGCGATGGAGAAAGCATTATCAGCAACAATGCGAGCAGCCTCAAGAAACCAGCGAAGCTGATCAGCAACAATTTCTGTTGCAGCTTGGAGAAGTCATGAGCAATCTCATGCGACCGTTTGGAGTTGATGTGAGCGTCATTCCATCGCCTTCCGAACAAACCAAAGCATCAGATGGTGGAGACAAACAAGAAAGTAATGTCACCAAAGTGAACGACAAAGAACAACAACCTCAGAGCTCTCAAAAAGCCGATATGGACACTTCAGAGACCTGCATTCCTCCACATGTTGCACAAGCACGAGAGTTGATGCTCCGCATGGGCTTCAAGGATGATGGAGGATGGCTGACTGGATTATTGTCCGTTATGGACGGAGATATCGGAAAGGCGCTCGATGCCATCAAAGTGAAATCAGCATAGATGACAATTCAACTGAATTGACTGTCACAGATATTACATTCAGTGTGCTATGTAGACATGTGCTGCTACTGTACCGGTACATGTAGACTGTATCTCTCATTGTTTATGAAGCTGTTTTGTATCATGAGTTAATTAAAGCTTGTACATTCCAAACTATGGGGACTTTCATTTTTAATCATAAGGATCGATACATCTTCGTGTAATTTATGATCTACAAGCTTGTATGTACACTGTCCTTATTTATGCTCTATAAATAAAAAGAGCTGCGAAATTCATTTAGATCTATTAGCATGAGGCCTTTCGTCCGATCTCAACGGGTGCAAACTTTGCACAGAAACACATCTTACATGTAGATTCAAACTTTGATATAAAATGTGAATCATTCATAACAGATACTTCGGAAAATATTGAGATATCCTTATACATGAACATAATAGAAATCAAAGAAAATTATAATAGATATTAAAATCTCTCATTATCAAACGAAGGAGTCCAGATCTTTGTGCTCAAAGGGATTTTATAGCTATTGTTTTCCTTCTGTGGTTCATTTCTTCCTTTTTTCATTTTTTGTGATATACATATATATGAGTGTAAGACCACTGTAACACGTTTGTAGCAATACTTTATTTTTCAGAAACTATGGAAACTATAACACCAATATAGAAGTGCAGGCATGCCTTCTTTCTTCAGAAGGCACGCTCACTGCTAAGAAGACACGCTCACTCTTGAAGGAATTCGCAGTCCACATTTATTAAATCGGCATCCGCCTTTGTGTTTTCGTAATCCTATACGGATTCTGTGAGCTCTTTCATTTTGCAGTCCAAGCATGGTTGGACGGTGCATAGTTTATATCTTACAGTATTGTTATGCTTTGATTTCTATTATGTTCATGAATAGGGATATCTGTATATTTTCCTAAGTATCTGCTATGAATGATTCACATTTTATATCTAAGTTTGAATCTACATGTAAGATTTGTCCAAATTTACCACCCGTTGAGATTGGACGAAAGGCCTCGTGCTAATAGATCTTAATGAATTTCGTGGCTCATTTTATTTATAAAACATCAAAAAGGGGATTCATCTTTTTAAAAACCTATTTATGCATCAAATAGATTATATATCTTATATTCTACTGCTGTTTAAGCTAGTTCTACGAACGAGGTCAAATAGTGTCATGAATTCAAAGTGGATAATGATGATTTAAATACATGTAGATAGGCCAGTTAATGAAGCATTCATCTCCATCCAGTAAGAAGCATGCTCTTTCTTATTCGGTGCTTCACCACAGCAAGGAGATCTTGTTTCCTGATGTTTCTTCATGGCTTCGACAGCTCAATAATATTAGATGTTATGAACAACTCAAGAACGGAAATGCTTGCATGCATCGGAGATTATCAGAAAAACATATAAACTTGCAAATATGTGTCTATCCAAGCCATATGGTCGTTTATAAGTAGCATTTAGGTAGTTTGCAAAATGGGAGACCAATCGCAGTCAACAGTTGACTGCAAGAGAACGGAATGTCATTTATCCTTCGTGTTCATGATCGAAAATAAATAGATGCTCGTACATACATTTATTCATGCATTTAGCATGATGATTGATGATGATGCATATCTATTTATTCTGAGATTTAGACAAATTCGTTTACACAGGAAGAATAAACACACAGCTTGTTAATTGCTATCTCCGATGTGCTATGACTTGATAAGAAAATCATACATTACGAAATCCGAACAAATGTTGACAAAATATAAATTTGACAACTGTGTACAAGACTGCTCATCATTTTTTTGGTGGGATATTTTGCATTCCAGCTTTTATTTTGCAAACTTTTATCTATTATACAATGACAACCACGTGGATTGTGCGATTTCCGTTTATTTATATATATTCACATACCAAACAGACAAAATCAAAGTTCATGTTTTGGAGCCAATTTCTAACGTGAATATCGGGATCACGAAGCAGACGAAGGTTACCCACCAAGGAAACTGTAGACTCCACATTGCGATCAGATGATGCTCTACTGCTTGAGCTAGATGACCACAGGCACAATAATTTCCATTTATTGCTGTATGTTTATTGATTAAATAAGCAAATTAGACTGGGAAACGATCGGTAATGAGAAGAAAAACATTGAATTACAGCAAGCAAAAGACAAGAATGATTCCAATAAACAATGGAAATTATTAACTACCAAATCATCTAGGCAAACGACTACTAATGTCTTACAATGAGAAGATTATTTCAAAGATGGCATTTTAAAAATGGATTCAATATGCAATATCAAATAATGAAACAAAAATAATACCCGACCTTTTAGAGCAAATGGGCCATTCATTGATTCTCATATTTCCATTTCCGAAATTATACAAGCAATAAGAAACACGAAAAGTTTAATATCAAGATAAATTTGTATACAAAGTGCTAACAGGATACTATATAGTGAAATACAATATATATACGTGTATAGTGAAAGGCAAAATACTATTAGAACATTTTTGATAGAATTATTGAAGTAAATGATATACCATGGATAAATAAGTCGTTAATACCAATCTATAAAAAAGGTCAATAGCAAAACATCAATTAGGTGAATTCATATAGATGTATCACGTCATCATGCAGTGATAAAAAATTTACCTCAATATTCAATAATCGCATAAATCAATGCACAGATATCAATAACGTCATTCACACATGTCAAGTCAGATTTCAAAGAGGAAATTCTATATTGAAGGAAATTATGCAAATTTATAAAAACTAGAAAAAATATATTTGCTTCATTGATTTATCGAAACTCTTCGAATCCCTATCTAAAACAATATTGATATGAAGACCAAATTGCCTGTTACCTGATAAGAAAATCTTGAATATTATGATTAAATCAGTAAATTTAAATCAGTTTAAAGCACTGTTCACGTAGATGAAACTAGAATGAAACCTGCGCCTTTCGAATTAAAAAATGGAATACCTGATGGTGATCATTAAACCACAACTTATTTTTGCATCTAAATAAATGACCTTTTCATTTTATAGAAGAAAGCATTTTTAGATCCAATAAAAATTGGATAACTTGAAATATCATGCCTTACATATGCCGATGATATCCTTCTTATAAGTGAAAGCGAGATAGGACTAATAGAACAAATTGAAATTGTTGGTCAATACTGTTCAGAAAACAATCTAAAATTGAACTATAGCTAAACCACAGAAATGACGTTAAATGCTAAACATAGCAAAGGTAGCATGCAAATTGAAATATTAGATAGCAATTATGATAATTAATAATGAAAAGTAGTGAAAATCATTCTTTGCAAAGCGTGCATCATAAAAACAGAAATCAAGAGGTCATGATTCGTCAATAAGCAACTATGAAGTAATCAGCAGTATTAAGTAACATGTCTACAATATCTGTTGCATAGAGAAACACAAAAGGGAATAAATGACGATTGTCGTAGCAGAAGAGAGTTCAGAAAATTCATGATAGAACATAGGCTAGAGATATCATGATAGCCTCAAAGCAACAGGTTGCCTTCGCATGTCGAGTGGAGTGAAAGTGGTGCGCTCGCACAAATCTCCACATACTATGCGATGAGAACGTCTCTGGATTCTCTTCAATTTGAGCGCATTCCTCTTATTGAGTCCGAGGATTACAGGAGCATTGTATTCAAGCGTCGATAAAAGTTGCATTTTAGAGAAATATCAGGTCTTTGGTTGAAAAGTGTCGTTCAACTCTCTTCAGGAGATATAGACGTTGACTGCCACAAATGTCAGTCCTGGATGACAGATCAATATCAGTGTCATCGATAATTAGTACAACTAAAACAATGTCATCTCATCTGCATATTTTGAAAGTAAGTTATTGGGATTCTGCGATCTCAGGGAGCTCACATGTGTAATATATTTACATTGTGTTTGAAAAAGCAGCATTTGCCAAAAGTGTGTCTAAAGTGATGTTTAATGAATGCCCGTCGAAATTTCCCTAATTTGCTAATTGCAAACCATAAAAGAAAGTTTCTGGGTAGGGATGGAGATGTTAATGATCAAAAAAAACTTTCATGGTGCAAATTGTCAAAAGTCTACGCGCTATCGAAAGTGATATCCAAAGCTCCACTAGTTTCGACCCCATCAAGAATAGACATAGTAAAGTAATGTATACATATATTAACGTGAGTTGTAGAATGCGATGGTAGAAATCCAAATTGATGAGGCCCAACTTGTCAGCAGCCTTTGGAAACACAGGTAAGACAGATATTGGTCTATAGTCTGTGCTTTCGGAAACTTGCATTTTGGGATCGGGGTGACATTGGCTTGCTTCTACAGGTTTGGAACCTTCTTCTACTCCATAGACAAACCTATCAAATGAGTGATGGGACCTGACAGTTCTAAACACGCCTCCTTCAGTTACCGAAGCGGTATACCGTCACTGCCTGCTGACTTCCTTCCATTTGAGACAAGAAGGATCATTAATATAGTGTTTCTGAGTTTTTGATTTTTGAGTACAATTTTTGTGTGTATGAAGATGATTGCTGAATGGTGATCGAAAAATTTTGTACATCTTAACATAAAATAGTAATTGACATCTTTGAAATTCCTCACTCTTTTCAACTCACAAATATTAATTATATCATGACTAGTCAGGGCATCTTCCAAGGATCATGAATGTTTTGTTAGCATTCACATCGATATGCCAGGGACCATCATCGTTATGAATGATATCTTTGATCTGTGACATTCAGGAGAGTGTGAAAAGTACGATGAAAGTTCTAAATTTAGGGTTTAGCAAAACTGATTGAAGGCCAGAAAGGAATAACTGATTTATTGCAAACCATGTTCCAGACTTTCTAAAGTCCTTTGCATTTACTTCGGACACATGTGATCCATGCTCGTTTGGCTGCCTCAAGTTCAAATTGAGCTTTTTGACGATTATGTTTGTAGAGGTGATAATTCCTGTGCCGAAAAACAAAGTACCGCATGTTCACGAGAAATTTGAGTTTAGGCGTAAACCAAGGCTTGTCATTGTATATCATCTGAACAACATATTTTGGAATCGATTCTATAGCTTTGAGAACAATATCTTGGATTATCAATAGATTCTTCCAGTCGATAGAAGTGATGCCAAGGAAATTGTCTTAGACGTTCTCTAAAACTGAAATGATTGCTATCTCGATACTCAAACACTATCGACATATACATGTACATCTATATCAGTATGTTTCAATTTGCTGTCATGAGAAGGTTTTAACACAACAGTGCTGTGATCGGAATTTCCAACAGGAGCCTCTACAGTTACGGGATTGATATCAGGAGCAGGAAAATATAAATGATGAAGAGGTTCTCTCACTAATGTCTTGTCTAATCAGGCATCTTTAAATGTGGGTCTCTAAATAACAACCTCTAAGGAGCTTTCCAGATCAACAGAAGTGAACTTATTGAAGTCTCCCATGACCAAGAAGTGCGAATAACACGATAATCACATGTATCGACGATGAATGCATTCACTTCCTGTAATTGAAGTGTACTTGAATTCGGAGGAACGTAGATGATTAGTAGTAAAATATTATAATCAGTCAGATGAATGGCCAAACATTCAGTACCCACAGGTATCTGCAATAAGGTGAGGAGTGTGAAACGAACACCTTATAAAGCGGAAACTTCACCTCCTTTTATGCCCTCCATCCGCACGATCTTTACGGCATAAGAAATAATTCATGATATGAATTGCATCATCACAGATGTTTCCATCCAGCCATGCTTCACAAGGAGCAAGGATTTGAGGATTCTTCAAAGAAGCAACTACAGATAGATAAGTCGTCGAGTTTGGGGCGAAGAGACTTGCGCGAAAGACTTGCGTTGATTAATAAGATATGTGGAGCAGCAGGTTTAAACATTGAAAATCTCAGTGAAAATGTGTAGTGTCTTTGTGCAAGATGAAAGAATTTCGATCGATATGGTAAACGAATTTAGCCATTTAGGAACATAGATCTCAAATAGCAATAAATAGCATATTGAATATTTAACATGGTGAATGGTGAAAAGTATTCAACAGAAAAGAAATTGGGACATGTCGGAGGAAATATAGTAGACAACACATTTGAAACATTGGTTTTGTCAGAAATGAAAAATGGCTCCCAATTTTGTTTCTATAATATACTGAATAATCTGAATAAAGTTCAATTTCGGTTTTATAAGAACCATTCCCATTTAGTAAAGACAACTGAGTATTATTGTCTTAGAGGTGAATTTGGAAATCTCCCTGTAGAATTTCATTAGTACAAATCAGCTGTAAATTTATGGATAAGAATAGTTTCTAAAGAGGAACGTACTATGACAAAACGAGTCATTCAGGTCATGACTATTTGTATCGCTACATACATGAAGGCCTACACCAGATACACAAGATACAGAATATATAGGCTTTCATTCAGGCAAAAAGAGAACAACTCTAGCAGATTCCGTCATGCGGCACCTATTTTGCATTAATGTCGTCCAGTGAAGTTTCCTCAGAAAACACTCTGATATGGAATATTTTGTTTTGGCCTACAACTTAATATGTATACAACTCTTTCAAACCATGAGTGAGCGAGAATTGCCAGGCCTTAGATTTATACGCTGATTGAGAGCTGGACCTGAACATACACCCAAAGTAGCTTTTCTGACTATACCCTTGCATATTCCACGACTTTCTATATATCTTGCATATCAACATCACAACATCTCATAGAGATGCGTCAGGCGATTGCATTATCGTTGTCTGTAGTTGAATGGCAACAGGGATGCTATTTTTGGAAGCAACTAATTAATCAAAGAACACGTGGAGGCAACGTCACTGCGCTGCGATGGATTAGTGAGTTCTGGATAAATTCCGTAATTCATTTCTGTGGAACGTATCTTTCACGAGGCAAGCCTCGATATACGTGGCTGCAACGTACAATCTCTCCGTCAGTATATATAAAAAGGAAGTTAGATTCAGCACGAATATTCTGAAGGATTCTATAGTTTGTCAACACCATGAACAACATCATCGTCAAAGCACATTTCTTTCCTAATGAAATTCGACGGTTGTCCGTCGATGCATCGGCTTGTTCCAGCTTCGATTTCATGCGGCAAAGGTTGTGTAGCACTTTCAATTTGGCACCTGAGGAGCCGATTATGATTGCATGGAGAGGTGAGAGGAAATAGTCATAGAGATGTCTGATAAAAACTGAGTTACTTGCATCAATGAATAGCTTATTTCATGCATGTTTTCTTAATTGCAAAGATAAGCTATCGTCCAATTTGAATCACATCTTTTGTAAACCTGATGATTGCATTTATTTCCAATCAACCTACATGTATCTGACTGCTAACATTAGCCAGCAATAGACAGGAAGTCGACACTGTTATGAGGCGCAATTAATTAATTTTGACTTCGACATTGGGGTTCAACGCCTCACAAGTTTGTAGCTGCAACTACTTGATTCATTTGAATTTAAGTTTTTGTCACAACATTTATGACAATGAAGACACGTATGCAATATTGGAAAGTTATATAATGTAGGGGAAATAAAAGCACAAAAATAATTTAAGGAAACCAATTAAGGCCTCCTACATTGACTTTCTCTTCTAGTTTCTTTGAGTGCAGTTTGGTGAAGCTCAACTAGAATATTTCAAGTACTGTCGTGGTATTAGTTCTATTAAATCGAGCTTTGCGATGTAGCATCTTCGATAAAACATTTCGCATCATCCTCGGCGTCATGTCAACATCTGTGAAGGTACCTAATGAGGTCCATGTTTAAAATTGTGTGGCTATATGAGAAATTAAGGACTCAGGAAGCTCCGCTTTAGATTATGAATGTTAACGCATATGTTGATGCAGGTGTAGCTAAGGCTTTAAAAATCAAGTTTTAGAAATGCTTTAAAGTAAGATAACACCATGCTTTTTGCCTCTTTAGTTTTAGTTTTCATTTTTGTTTTTTGAGCATTTGCTGGCGCTAATCTTTAATTGAATAAAGTAATATATGCATATTCCGCCGCACCTCAAGGATGTATTGATGTGTAAAACAAATCACCTGCAATGTCTATAGACCTGAAAGCTTGTCAAGTTGAATGTTTATATAATATTACTCAATTTTCTGATGAAACCTTATTTCGAAACCTTCAAATTCACCGTTTTGGCAAGCCAAGGATAGACAACATAGGATTGCTGATTGACTTACACAAGGACTACTAAATATGTTATAAGTAGTGCCTTATTAAGCAGCTTATTGATATCTAGTTGTCCTTGACTTACATAAATCTACTGTCGCTTTGAATAAAAATTTGATAGAATATGATGAGGATTTCCTATCAATAAGATTGCTCATAGATTCATACTCATCAAGATCATACTTATCAATTACTGGAATAAATTACAGTTTAGAAATGTAGCACACTTAAAAGCACTGTTTGAAAAGCATGCTTATATCCACGATAATGAAAAAATGCTTGAACACACAAACTAAAAACATGCTTAACAAGGTTTTATAAGCATGCTAAATTATTACAGAGCATAAGACTTATTATTGATGTATGGCTTTTAAACCAACTTGAATGTAGTGTCTTGAAAGAATGTATAAAAGACATGATCTGAGCCATTATAGACATCATGCTTTTTATTAAGCCAAGGTGTGACCAGTGAAGTAACTTGGCCATATTAAAACCATTTCTGTCGTTTATGAAAAGGAACATCAGAACACATAAATGAAACGGAGGTCTTCATCATTCTCTTCCATCAGTTGAACAATACACTAAGTTTAAATAAATTTTATTCAACTGTGGTGAATATATTTGATTGGTAGGAAAAGCGCAGTGCATTATCAAAAAGTACACATGAAACAAATAACTGCAGCAAAGAAAATGTAGCGCTTGCAAACAATGCATAGATCAGCTCTTTTCCTGCAGGTAGATTCAAATTTAACTTCAAATTCAAAATTTTGGGGATGTTTAATAAATACGTCATCAATAATTGGTTCGTGAAAAGGCCCTTACTGAAAATCCCGATAAGATACAAATATTTTCTATTAGTCACAATGTTTGATTGCCGGTAATTATGCAAAATGCAAGCAATGATGCGAGATGAATTGATGTTTTCTACATGTAATCACCTAATTGCTCCACATAAAGCCTATTTTTAATCAGTATAGCTGTAGGCCTAATTAAATAAATTCAATCAAAATTACTGTATTTTAGTAATACAGAAATGAAGCATGAATTGGAGTAACATAAATATTAATTTCTGCCACAGTACATAGGTTGATTATAGGCTCACGCATGATTTGTCATTTAAAACATGAAAAATGAAAGCTGGATTTTATCATGAGCATCTCGCTAAAGAACTTCCTTAAGCTATTTAAAAGTTGCTTATCACGTATTTTCCCATTCTATTACTTTCAAATGTTGATATTTAAACGATAAAACTCATTACTTTCTTTCGCGTGTCGTTGTCAGAACTCGATCACAAACAGCCTGGAATGTCTATGACATCAGCTTTAACAAACTTCTACTCTAACCAACCACAGAGCATCTCAATGAAATTTCATGAATAATGTAAAATCAATGTAGCCTATGCGATGAAGCGATTTTACAATATATCGACAACATTTTTAGCTTGGGAGTGGGCCTAAGTAAGCGCTGGGCCTTTCATAGCACACCTACAATAATTTTCAATCATTGACCTTCACACAGTTGGATGAATTTTCTTATCCATTCAGTATTTTGGAACCAATTCATTAGCTGACTCATTTTAGCTGACACATAACCTCTCATACACGTAAATGCAAGGGTTTGTTGTCTTACTAGTGTTGTACTGCATTCACATTCCCAAGTTTTGCTTCAGTTAGAAATTTTTGAATTTCATGTCAACGATCGAAACTCGATACCCTTTTTATAAGAAACATTTAGTATGTGTGGCACTTACTCTATTACTATTTTGAAGTAATTTAAGAAGCAAGTACACATTTATGACAAAATACTTACACTGATGAGCATACTTCTTAATCATAGATAAATACATCTATTGCACATCATTGAATTTCAAATTTCTTCTAGGATGTCGAAATGAAACTAAAATTCAAGCAATTATGATGTCAATGCACTATGGAAGATATTGACACATTTAAAATGATTTTTAAAGTGAAAGCCACACTGAATTGTGAAAATTTTAGCTTAAACATTGTCCGTTCTTAGAAATGCAATTTAAGAGGCTTTGCTTGGTATGGATCATCTGCTTGATTTTGGAAAATATTTCAGAAGACACTCGAAAAGGGAAAAAACCTATGAATAATTTGAATTCGCTGTGACATTTAGAGACCATGCGATTTGATTTGATCTGATTTGGCCGAGCGGAGTCGAATGTGCGAATACGGCCTGCGTCTACCAAGGCAGGCTACGCATTTTGAAAACTCTAAAATAATGCGAGTGCACAAGACATCAATCTGAAATGAAGACCGCGCGTAAAACTGAAAATGATCATGCACGCGGACCGGGACCGGTGCAGTGACCTTGTAGTAGAGTGCTCGCTCTGCGTCCGGGAAACCTTGGTTCAAAGCTTGGTCGAATCAAACTTCGACTTTAAAAATAGTTAAACTCTGCATTCTTGTTGAACACTCAGTACCAAAAATCTCAGTACAAAGAGAGAGTGAGAGTGGGATAAATAAAAACTCGGCCACATTGAAGCAGGGATGCGGAGTCGGAGTCCTGGAGTCCTATCAAATGATAGGACTCCGGACTCCGGCCTATAACTAGACCCGAAATATAATACAAACAAATTATTTATTCTCGTGCATATAACTGTCACTGTCTTGATATCAACTTTCTCCGTCAAACAAAAAAAGTACAGAGACAGCAGTACATGCAAAGCTTGAAATAGTTGAGGGAATGACCCGCGATATTAAAAAAGGGATTGTTTTTTCACTCGGTGATTCAGTAGAGAAGACAAGCCTTCCTAGCCAAAGGTCACATCAGAGACAAAAATGATATACTAGTTTGTTTGAGAACATTATCCTCTTACCCTCACCTTAATCGTGTGTGATGGGTCCTCTAAAGCGCACATTAAAATCGAAAGTGTACTCATTTTTTTGGAGAAAGATGGGGATATTCCTGCCTGCTAGAGACTAGAGAAAAACCGTGTGAAGCAAGATGGGAGGAGCCGAGTCGTATGCATCCAACTTAAAGCGACATTTGAAGAACTTTCATCGAAATGATTGATAATTGATACATCATTGATCCCTAAAAATAGGTTCAGGAAAGCCTATAATGATCTATGATGTTGGTTACCAGTTAATTTTTCAAAAAACTAGGCTTTATATAATAGCCACCCGGAGTCGGAGTCCTATCAAAATGATAGGACTCCGCATCCCTGCACTGAAGAAAGGCTCCGTGCCTAACATGCTTCTGAGTATAAACAAGATTCATTTACTTTTTTACCCTACAATTTAAATTTTGCAGTAGAATAAGTCGCATTCAATACGAGAGAGAAGATAAAATAATTTCTAAGATAATCAACATGAATGCTTTTATGCCATTCCTTTGTTGTTACTTACAGCAATGCAGAAAGTGGCGTGAATGCCATCCATGGCTTTACGTAACGAGTAATAGTAGACCCAATTGCTGGAGATCATCTTTATGCAGCCAACAATGCTTCAGCGAGGCAAGGCTCCTGCTTTCACGGTAAAACATGTGCTACTTACACTCTTATCCAATTCTCCTAGTCTACAAAATCGTTAAATTTCAAGTATTATGACAGTTGTTTGAATACAATGGGATCTATGAAAATTGCAAGTTTCGTGAATGATATAATCTCTAAATACCAAGATGCACATCATGATTTTCCAAATTGAAATGACTGCTTGATGTGATTCAATCATCTCAATACATTTTGCCTCTTTGTAGATTCCGAAGGAGACCTCATCACAATTTCCAGCAATGAAGAGATGATCAATGCCGTAAACAGTCGTGTTGACGATCTCCTTCGTCTGTACCTGACCTCACGGAACACATCTCAACCACCACCTCCATACGATACTACTTGCCCTCCTTGGGCAGCTGCAATGCGACCACGGATGCATCCATTCATGGGAATGCGTCCTTGGGGATGCAAGAAATGGGGCAAGCGATGGAGAAAGCATTATCAGCAACAATGCGAGCAGCCTCAAGAAACCAGCGAAGCTGATCAGCAACAATTTCTGTTGCAGCTTGGAGAAGTCATGAGCAATCTCATGCGACCGTTTGGAGTTGATGTGAGCGTCATTCCATCGCCTTCCGAACAAACCAAAGCATCAGATGGTGGAGACAAACAAGAAAGTAATGTCACCAAAGTGAACGACAAAGAACAACAACCTCAGAGCTCTCAAAAAGCCGATATGGACACTTCAGAGACCTGCATTCCTCCACATGTTGCACAAGCACGAGAGTTGATGCTCCGCATGGGCTTCAAGGATGATGGAGGATGGCTGACTGGATTATTGTCCGTTATGGACGGAGATATCGGAAAGGCGCTCGATGCCATCAAAGTGAAATCAGCATAGATGACAATTCAACTGAATTGACTGTCACAGATATTGCATTCAGTGTGCTATGTAGACATGTGCTGCTACTGTACCGGTACATATAGACTGTATCTCTCATTGTTTATGAAGTTGTTTTATATCATGAGTTAATTAAAGCTTGTACATTCCAAACTATGAAGACTTTCTATATCTAATCATAAGGATCCATACACCTTCGTGTAATTTATGGTCTACAAGCTTGTGTACTTACTTATGCATCAATAAATCATCTTATCTTCTACTGCTTTTTAAGTCAGTTCTATGAACGAGGTCAAACAGTGTCATGAATTCAAAGCAAAGAAATGATTTAATAACTTTATAAGATGAAAAATTAGTTGTAGCTTCTGAAACAAATCTACTTTATAAAACGATGATTGTTTATGGACGATCTATTTGAAAAATAAAAGTAAAATAGTGTTGCTACACGATATTTCACGGTCTATCCAGACCGCGTCTTCAGGCGAGAGTGACATCGGACAATTTATGAAGTACAGTATGCAAAATCAATAACATAATGATGATGGTTAGCAATATTGATTCATGTGGCCTGTGCAACGACGTTCAACCGCGGATTCGCTTCAGATTGAAGGGCAACAATAATGAATAAAATAACAATGACAACAATCAAGGCATATTAAAAACACAACCAAGGAATATGTACAATGCTACACAAAATGTACACAAAAAAGAACCTCAATAAAATCGCATGAAAAGTAACGTACAATGATAAATAAAGATAGGAAAGATAAGAGAGAGAGAGAAAAACAGATGTCTTGATACAGGCGCGGTACATATAGCTCACAACGATTGAGACAAGGCAGTTGCTTTGAGTGCCAAGCCTCTAAGAGTAAACGTTTCTTATAATTGGCTTCGCGACAAACAACTTCAGCAGAAGACCAGTCGATGCGGTGGTCCTCTTTGAAGGCATGCTCTGCTAAGGCGGATTTGTCGGGCTGGATCAAGCGCAATGCAGATTTGTGCTGTTTCAAACGGGTTTCAAAGCTGTTGCCAGCTTGACCCACGTAGATTTTATTGCAATCACCACACGGAATTTTATAGACTACATTTCTTGTACATCAACCTTGTCTTTCGGGAGTTTTAAAATGTCTTTCATTTTGAGGACAGGTTTGTGAAAAACAGATTTTGTAAGGAAAAAGAATGCGAGCTGTACTCTCAGATACACTTGAAATGTAAGGTAAGCACAGTGTCACGGAGATGGCGGTTTCATTTTTGAAATTTCCTAAATGATTTTTCAACGCTAACCCATGTAATTTGACCCCTAGATTACGATTTTGATGGTTAAAAATCATCGATTGAGGGCTTTTTGAGAAAAATGCAAAAATTCAAAATGGCGGACTCTGAAATCGAAACTGCGCTCTACACACTTCCATATCAATTTCCTAAGGAATTTCTCCATGCATGCCCATGTAATTTGACCTCTAGATTACGATTTTGATAGTAAGAAAATCATTGATCGAGGGCTTTTTGAGAAAAAACACAAAAATTCAAAATGGTGGACTCTGAAAATTCCACATCAATTTCCTAAAGGATTTCTCAGTACATTCACATGACTATCACAATTAACAATTTCATCTCCGTATTGCATATTAGAAAATTAAAAGATTATATATATTTTTTCCGACAAACTTGCGACAGAAAGTTTCGTACCGGTATAACAGATTACAAAAGTAAATTACTTTGTAATTCCAGAGGCGCTGAAATTTACCGTTTAAATTAGTTTTACGAATCGAATAATTAGACAAGTCTAAACCAATCTATGCTATACGCTATGGAACTGTGCATATTACTCTTGCATAGGCATATTGAATGAAGAAAACAGCTTAATTTCCAAATGGCTATAATACCAAACAACATTTATCAACAACTTCTACAAATGCCTAGCATTGTAGGCTCGCACTGCTGCAAGAAATCTTCCAGGAAAGTTGGGATTGCTGGTGTCTTTCACCTTGTAATTTTCCCAGAAAGAATCAAAATTGGAATGCAGGGTCTCGCTTACCTGCTCACTGTACATTCCCAAGCCTTGGTGCTTAGAGAAACAGAATTCCGGCACATGATGAAATATACAGTGTAACCTGGGTGTAATGGGAATGTTCAATGCCAATACATCATCGCGGAATTTCTCTATGAAATCGCAAAATCTGCTGTCCAAATTTTTCCCGAAGCAGGCACTGACTACGTTGTTCAAGCTGTGGAAAGCTGACACAAATGGCAATGCATCCAATGTTGCAATCGCACGCAATTTATCTACATTTCTCAGAAGGCTGCGTGCGGCATTCCCATTGAACGTGCCTCCATGATACTGATCTTTTTTTATGTGGCATTGAGCCAACCACTCAGTCGCGATTTCTGGAGCTGCATTTTCCAAAGTGCTAAATATCTTAGCCACCGATCCGATCATGAGATGTAGTTCAGGGGGAGGAACTACATCCAGAATAAGTTCTTTCGACTCTCCTGTCACGATTGATGGGTGTATGACATTGCCATAATTTTTTGCTCGCGACTTTTCCTCTTGGGAATCAAAGTATGACCAGAACAGCTTTGATAGGTTTTCCCATGTCCTACTTTCACCGACATTCAGCAAATCTCGCTTGTGTGCATTACACCACGGACATGGATGGGAACTTCCGCTGCTCATTAATCCTAGCAATAGGTTGCACACTTTCATGTCTACAGAAATCATGAACTTCGTGGTCAATTTGTTCAGACCAACTGCATGCCACAAATATTTCAAATTTGGGTAGCACTCGATGATCTCAGGTCCTATTGCGACGATGAAGATATCATTGATTCCACAAGCTCTGCTGGATTGAGCACCAGAGGCACAATCATTCTCAACCAATTGTAGGTTAATCTTCAGAAATCCCTTGCCATTGTCAATACCAATCTTTGCAAAATGGTCTGAGTCAATCTGTTTTCGTATTATGAGATCGTCAATGAATGTTTGAACATCGGTACAAATGACAACAGGCATAGTAACACGATCCTGTTTAGCATCGAAGCAGTCCATGAAGCGATATTCAAAATGTTCATCAAGTATGTGATCTTTCGTACGTAATTTTTCGCGGATACTGTACTCCACAGAGTTTCTCCCGGATCCTCCACGGATTTTTCTGGTGAAGTTGTACGTCTGTCGGCCACTAAGGCTTAAATCTCTCTGTATTTCAGCAACATTGTCAAGCGATGGCTGACGCTCGGGAGTTTTGATGCTTACACTTAGAGTGCCACTCTTCACTGTTTGAATTTCAGCTGAGCTTCGCATTTTATAACCATATCTTGATGATAGAGTTGATGCAGAAAAGCGTTCTGGTTCGTTAGGGGACTGTGTTGATATTAGCTCAGTCAAATGGCCAAATTTCTTGGCCTTAGAGCACGAATGTGGTATTCCTCTACCAATTCGGCAAAAACATTTGGCGCAGACTTTTACATGAAGACTGTCGGGCTCGGCAGAGCCTCTCGGCTTCGAAAAAGGCCTGCCCGCAGGAGCTTTCAACGTCGACTGTTTTTGATTTATCGAGGTTCTTGATTATTAATGATTCTAATTTGATCAGTTTTCCCATCATACAGATCAATGAATATTCTCGACTATAATTGCATAGATGATGAGCTGAGGATTCTTTATGAACAGACAGCGTGCATCGATCTACCTTTGAGTACGTCCAATCATGACTGTGTAATTATGAATTCATGGGAACCGAGCGAATCACACGACTCTCTCTCATCACATTGTGGAAGTTTGAGACTTTAGACAGTCAAATGTTCAGAAGTTTGTCTCTGCTCTGTCAACGACAGACTTTGATGCTTCAGAAAGTTGCAGCTTCGTGGATGATATGCAACACTCATGTTTATGAACTGTCATGCTTCTAAATGTTTCCCACATGATTTTGTATCATTTACTAAGAAGACAAACTCTAGATTACTCACTTAAATCCTTGAACAGCAAACAATTGAACGCATATCGTGATACTAACTGGCCTGTTTTTTACCATAACGAATGTCGCGTTAACCTTGTCGTGCTTAACTTATTTTTTCGACCTATATCACCAAGCCTGGCTAAAGATATCTGGTGTGTCAAATTCTATTGAAACGTAGAAAATATCGAATATTTTTACATCAGACACAAGTTTCAAAGACTGCATGGCAGATAAAAAGTCATTGCAAACATGTGCTCCACAAATATCACGTAATTTACTCGCTTTCCTGCGCTTTGGGCAGCAGGCAAACCTCCCGTACAGATCTTTCTTATCAGCAACATACGTAGGTTGAATTCTCACATATCAATGAGTTACTGCCAATTGAGTCCTGTAGCTCCTGAGAGAACCGATGAGGTTGGTGACTTTCGAATTTTCAATTCGGGGATAAAATGCATGGTTTGAATAGCTTGAGGCCGAGATCCTCAATCGGTATCCTGAGAAGAGTTTCTCATTTACCTCCGCAGAACTTTTATCTTCAGGTGACTGGCTGTTCGTTGAATCAGATCCAGGATGAAGTACAGAACAATTACACTCCACTTTTGAATTCTGCGACGGACGGTATAGTTCCCAGCTTTTAGGTTAAGAGCTTCTAATACTATCCAATTTGATAATTTAGGTCAGCCTATAAGTGCATGTAGTTCCGAAAGAATAAGAAATATTCAGTAAGCAAAGTGAGTCTACATGTGTAATGCACAACTATTTTTGAGTAGCAAGGCAGAAAATGCACACGTGGAATACCAAGCCTGATAAAAGATAACATCAAGCATCAAAAATGAAATAGGACTTATGGAAGCTACATTATGTGGCAGCTCAATGTCTGAAATAGTTTGCAAAAATAGCACCGCATTGTTCCAAAATGGGTGGACATTATGAAAAGAATTAGAAAAGAAGCATTGACAATCAATGCCTTAATTCGAGAATGGGCAAGAGATGATGCTCTGAAGAACATGTGTCCCATTTGATTAATTCAATGCCCTCCAGGATAAAGGCTTGCATCAAACCAAAAGGTGGTCCTATTGACTATTGATTTGTTTGACATGAATTTCGTGAATTCTGTTCCCTATTTTTGTCTTTCGTTCGAGATTATAAACTTATCAATAGAGTAGAAGTGAGAAGTAGAGCCTTGTTTTTCATCACTTTTTTTGGAAATTTAGAAGTGATTCAGTTTCATCGAACAACACTGTAGTTTACGACTTGCTATGTGCCCTGATTAACAATGCTACATTCTCAAACATTAGCAAATTTAGTGCCAAGTCAATGAATAGGGTAGCAAAAATCTTAATGTCCAATTAGACTAAGTGTCACACAGTCTCAATTTCAGTGGAAATTATCAAATTTATTATTAAATTCATAATAAAGCTAAGTGTTTAGAAATAAGAAATAATGCACGCTAGACTTACTGTTAACTTCAAAAAATCAGAATCGATTCTTGATTAATCGTCCCCTGGGTCGCACAATTCGGAATCGAGCAAAAATCGAATCACACCCGCCACTGATTGAAAGTGATTTTGTCAACGGGCTGAAATCTTATTTGTCTGATCGCTTACAATTTTTGTCCCTTAATGGTCATCGTGGTGCTCCATCTGAGGTCATTTCATGAGTGCACCAGGGATGTGTTGCTGCTTCGAATGACTATTGCAAAGTTGAGAAATATGCTGAATATATTATTGTCACTGAGCCAATTTTCTCTGACAATCCAACAAAGTCTAAAACTGGTCAATTACAAATTCAACTGTGGTCTAACTGTCAACATGAAAAAGAAAAAATTGTTTCCAGTTTGTGGCGATGTAAAATTTGAAAATGTTAGCTTCGTTAGGATATTGGTGTTCATTGCATGACTCCTTTTCTTGGGATTACCGAATCCCATAAGATAAGTCAACAAATAGAAGGCAGAAGACTCAAATCAAGATGACTATCTCCGACCAACTAAGAAGACTCAACCGAGAAGGAGGAACAAGGTCAAGAACAACAGTGCATCACAATGGAAAGACCGTTGGCTAAAGGGACCCGTGAAGATTGTCCCTATATCTTCCCATCCCCTCTCCACAGCCAACTGGACACGATCTACCGCGACACCAATGGTTCCTTCCTCTGAATCGCATACGAACCCGAGGCGGCGTTACAAATCGTTCCTGCACGCAATTGGAGCCGCTGCGGATGGGAAATACACCTGTGGGGCACCAATGACCCCAGATGTCGTCACATCGGAGCATCAGCGATTACATTGGGATGACAGGAAATCTGACATCAGTCCTGAAATACTGGACAGAATAGATCTAACAAATGTTTATCATTCATTGATTACCAGTTTGATCTGTATGCGTCACCTGCTGAGTCGTTGACCTATGAAATTGTTAACAAAATAATAACGGTTTCAGGAGCGTGCATATAAGCTCATTTGCGGTTCAGATTGTTCATGTGGCATTTTCCCGAACATTACAAATATCTTCGAAGAGAGGGCGATTGACTTCTTCTTAAAATGTAAGAACTCATCAGCTTCCATCCACTAAAAACTTGATTCATGAAAGAATGCGTGTCAGCAAGCATTTTCTCATCCATTTTTGTCGTGCAAGCAGATACGTAAACTCAGTTATTCCATGGTCATGTAGTCCGTTCAATCAGCAGTTTTGTCAGTCCACAACCAAATGAATTTTTACCTGATTCTTCATAATGTCACGAATCGTTCTGCAGTTATGTCGCTCGTCATCTTTATCTCACTTGTATTGTGATTTGTAATGTATGTAATGCAATTAATTATTGTGACTTGTAATGTATACGATTTTCAATTTATTGAATGAGCTTCACTAATCTTCTCTTAAAACGTATTGACAACGTCGCTACAACTGATGAAACTTGTTTGAACGCTTGATGTACTTAGCCATAACGTGATATCTTCTTTCGAGTATATGAACAGAATAATGTGAAAGAATTTACAATCTGTGATCATCATGAGAGTCATCAATGCAAAAGCATATCTCCGTCCTAGTGAAATTCCTCGACTGTCTGTCGATGCCGCGGCTTGTTCCTGCTTTGATTTCATGAGGCGAAGGCTATGCAGCGTTTTCAATATAGCACTTGAAGAACCAATCATGATTGCATGGAAAGGCGAGGAGAAACATCGAGATTCTCAAAACAATGAAAAGATCGCTTTTGTTCTTACTGAGTCAATTTGAATTTGTTCATCTTTGATTTCAGTCATTATCGCTACGCATATAACATACGCAACGTATACAATACATGCAATATTGAAATGCATTCATTGGGTCAACGTGTACAAATTCGCTTATTTTTTAGTCAACACACAGATTCCACAAGCATCTGTTTTATAATATTGTTTCAACAGCAAAACGAAAAAGTATTTTACTATTCATGCTAATATTTCCGTTTTGAGACGGCGTCAACATTTCAAACTGCTACCATGCAGTAGCAACTTACTATGCAACA